>BOPN01002571.1:60000-65000 GCA_017312705.2 Penaeus japonicus
TCCTCCCCCTACTTCCTCCCTCCCCCCTCCCCTCCTCCCCCTACTTCCTCCCTCCCCCCTCCCCCCTACCTCCCCCTCCATACTTCCTCCCTCCCTCCCCAACTTCCTCCCTCCCTCCCCTTACTACCTCCTTACCCTCCCTCCCCCAACTTCCTCCCTCCCCCTCCCTCCCCCCTTCCCCTACTTCCCCCCTCCCACCTTAGTCCCTCATTTCCTCCTTATCCCCTTTAATTGCGGGCTCTTGAAGGACCTCTCAAGACAGTGTGTGTGGGAACCGGCCTGCCTCGGCCCTCGCGTGGCTTTTGTTTTTTGCATTGTTTCTCTTGCATTTGGGTGATACTTGTTGTTGTTGCTGTTGTTTTGTTATGGTTGTTATCATCATCGTAATGGTAGTTGTCATTGTTGTTGATATTGTTATTGATAATGTTAGGATTATCATTGTTATTATTGCTTTTTTTGTTTTTTATTAGTCATTATCATTATCTTTACTGTTTTAATCTTTGTCCTTATTATTATCATTATTGTTATCACTACCATTATTAGTAGTAATAGTATTGTTATTATCATTATTATTGTTATTATTGTTATTATTATTATTGGTATTATTATCAGTATCATAATTATCATTATCGTTATCAATGTTACTATTTTGTTGTTGTTGTTGTTGTTGTTATCATTATTATCATTGTTATCATTATCATAAAAATAATCTTTATTATCATTATCATGATATAATAATTGATATCATCATAATGATAATAATTGTGATTATCAGTATCGTTATCATTATTGTTTTCATCCTCATTGTTATCATTATTATATTAATGATGATGATAATGATAACAACAAAATTATGATAATGATAACATCATTGATATAATCAATATCATTATCATTACTGTTATGATCATTGTCGCTATCATTATTGATATCATTGCCATATATCCTATGTACCATTATTATCATTGTTATGATTATTATTGTTGTAGTTGTTCTCTTGTTTATTGCTATTGTTATGATTATCATTGTTTTTGTCATCCTTGCCATGTATTTTATTTTCATTATTACCACAATTATCATTATCATTCATATTATGAATATAGTGATTAAAATCATTACTACAATAACAATGATTATAATAATAATCACCAATATCCTCATCATTATAATTATTGTTATTGTTATCCTTATTATTATCGTTATCATTGTTAATATGTTTATGATGATGATGATTAACATTATCATTAACATTACTATCACGACTACTACAACTATTATTTCTCTCTCTCTCTCTCTCTCTCTCTCTCTCTCTCTCTCTCTCTCTCTCTCTCTCTCTCTCTCTCTCTCTCTCTCTCTCTCTCTCTCCACACACAATAAGATTATCTAATATTCTTCCTTCTCTCTATCTCGTCTAACTTCTCTTCTCGGTTTCCCTCTCTCTCTCTTCTTTCTTCTTCTTCTTCTTCCCTGAATCTCTAACGTTCTAATCCCCCCCTCTCCCTTCACCTCCCTCCCCCACCCCTTCCTCACAGGTCAATGTCTCTTCGACCCCCCCCCCATCCCCCCTCTACCCCTTCTCCTCTCTCTCTGTCTATCAATCTATCTATCTATCAATCTATCTTTACTTCTATCCATCTCTCTCTCGCGCTCTCTTTTATCATTAATTTTCTATTATTATCTAAATTTATCTTTATTTTTATCATTGCTATACATGTATATATATGTATATATATATATATATACATATACATATATATATATATATATATATTTATATATATATATATATATATATATATATATATATATATATATATATATATATATATATAATATACATACATATATATATATATATATATATATATATATATATATATATTTATATATATATATATGTATATATATATATGTATATATATATATATGTATATATATATATATATATATATATATATATATATGTATATATATATAGATATATATATATACATATATATATATATATATATATATATATATATATATATATATAGATAGATAGATATATATTACACATTTTTTTTACTTTTTCTGGCCTTTTTTGTTATCATTTCATATAATTCCTTCTTTTTTCATTTTTCAAGTGTTCTTTTCATTTTCCCCTTTCCTTCTACGTTCTACATACCATTATCATTTCCTTTCCCTTCGTTTATTTCTCTCATAACCCAGGATATATTTGTCCTTTGCTCTCTTTCTTGCTTTTGCCTTTTCTTCTTTTTTATCTACGTACCTCCTCTTTCTTCGTAATATCCTCTATATACTTATATTTCATTCCGTTCGATTAAGAAACATAGTGATGTAATATCATGCGTGTCATATCCATATTCTGAGAATCATGATGCTGATGGTTTTGTTATATCTATTCAAAGATATTTTTTTGTGGAGGTGAGGGGAAGGCTGTATGTGTTTGTGTGTATGTGTGTGTGTGTGTTATTGTCTAGGTGTGTGTGTGTGTTTGTCTATGGGTGTGTTTGTTTTTGTCTGTGTGTTTGTGTTTACTTTTGTCTGTGTGTGTTTGTGTTTGTTTTTGTCTGTGTGTGTGTGTGTGTGTGTGTGTGTGTGTGTGTGTGTGCACGTATCTACATGTATGCTCTTGTACGTGCGTTTATATCAGCGTTTACTTACACGTAACTGCTCCCACAGTCGTACGTGTGTGCATTGACCTCTGCAATATCTAGCCCTAGTATAGCCCTTGCAATCCAAGAACCCAAACTTAATCTTGCTGAGTCATAACCTTAATTCGTCTAGGGAATGCGGGGGTCAGAGTGCACATCCCATATTCTCTCTCTAGGATGCGGGGGAGGGGGGGAGGGGGGATGGAAAAGGGGAGACAGGGGAGGTATAGAGGAGGGGGGAAGGGGGAGAAACGGAGCGGAGAAGGGGGGAAGAGGAGGAGGAGGAGGGGGATGGTGTAGAGAAAGAGGGAGTAGCGGAGGATGTAGAAGGGGGAGGGATAGAGGAAGGGGAAGAGGGAAGAGGCGATGGAACAGAAGCAGGAAGGGGAGAGGAAAGAGAGTAAAGGGGAAAAAGGAGGAGAACTGGAACGAGAAAAGGAGGAGGAGGAGGAGAAGAGAGGGGACGGGGAGGGGGAGGGGGAGGAGGAGTAGGGGGCGGGTGAAGGGTTGATGCCTGGGTCTGCATATCCAATCTGCAATTTTTGATCAATATGATAATGCCTTCGTACTTGAATAAGGAAGCAGGATACACACCAGCCGCGTTTGAAGATCGGTAGCAGTGCACTGAAAGTATGTCATTTTGCTTTCTATTGCAACATGTAACTGCAAATGCAAAGCCTTATTGCATGAATTGCAGCCGTGAAGGTTGATGATGCGAGATGATGGCTGCAATACTGAATTCATTATGGACTTTGATTTCAAACTGATTAATTTTATGTGTGATGCTCCGCTGCTAACCTCTCGAATAATGCCTTTGCCTTTTGCCGAAGAAATGGAAGCATTTGTACTTTTAATAAATGCAGTTGTTACAGTTCGAACGATTGTAATTGTCATCATCCTCGTTACCACCATTATTGTTACTGGCATTAATTTTGTTGTTTTTTGATTTTCCAAAATCATTATTATGGTTGTTTATTGTGATCCTAATACCATCAATTTTATTATCAATTTTATTACATCATCCTCATTCATCTTCATATCATAATAGTTGTTAATAAGTTAAGAGTCTACTGCTCTGTTATGCCAGGAGGTAAATCACAAATAAATGGTCATACAAACAATGTATGTACAAGCATTTCCGGCCATATCCTCGCCTTCCACTGCAACTTCAGTGAAAAAGAAAGAAATAAAAACAACGTCTTCTTTTCAACGGCGCCATGTTTGATTTAGGTAAACCTGTCTCGCGTCGAGTCATTCAGTAAAAAAAAGGAAGAAGAAAAAACGAAAAACAATCTCTTCCTTTCACACATTGCTGTTTCATTTTGCATATTATCCAATGTGACTCTGGAATTCCGAAATGCTAGTGAATTAACTTTTAGAAGCTTGATATCTACGAGTTGTTTATACAAACGGAATGTTGCGCATGCCGATGCTCCTTTTTTTCATTCTAGAAGCAGGTTTTCTCAAATGTTTACATCCGGGTTTAATCGTGTTGGGAAACTTCGAACATCAAAGTTATTACACATTATTATAGATTAGTGCTTTTTATTTTTAAAACTAGCATATATTTTATTGATATTTATGTGTTAGACGGCTATATTTGAATATACACGTTCGACTTTGTAGTTTTTCTTTTCTTTCTTTTATTTTGCCATCGATCTTCGTCCTTTTTCGATGAATAAATTTAAGTTTCGTTTGATAGTTTCCTAAATTCCCCATTATAGATGCGTTATCAATCTGGTTAAAGTGAAAACTCTCAATCAGAATTTTAATAATGAGAGTAACAAAAGTGATAATAATGATGACACTAATGATAATAATAAGGGTGATAAGAATGATAATGATAAGGATGATATGAATGATAATGTCAATAATAATGATAAAAGGAATGGTGAAAATGGTAATGATAAAAGGAATGATGAAAATGATCATAATTATGATGATGATAACAACAGTACTGCTAATAATGATAATAATAGCAATAGAAATGATAATGACAATATTAATGATCATGATGATGATAAGAATAGTAATAATAATAATAATAATGGTGTTGATGATGAAGATAAGAATGATTATGCTAATGGTAATGATAATAATAACGATTACGATAATAACAACAATGGATATAATAGTAATAATAATGATAAGAGTAGTAATGATGCCAATGAATATGGAATCAGTAATGAGAATGACGATAATGATTATGACAATGATAATATTATCATTATTGAAAAAAAGAATGTTAATGATAATAACTTCAATGATAAATATGATGATAATGATAAACACACTGATAAAAGTAAACATATAAATAACAGTGATAATGATGATAGGAAGTTT
>BOPN01002571.1:77500-82500 GCA_017312705.2 Penaeus japonicus
GGCTTTCGTTGAGGAGGAAATATCTCCCTGGTAGATGCTGGTGGATAAGAAGTTGATTAAAAGGAAAGCCGAGCTGGTTGCAGAGGTTGAGGACTCTCTACTCTCTCCCTGTGGGAAGGGATCTCCATCTATCTATCTATCTATCTCTTTCTTTCTTTTTTTCTTTCCTTTTTTCTTTCTCTCTCTCTCTCTCTCTCTCTCTCTCTCTCTCTCTCTCTCTCCCCACGTTCTACCTTCTCTATTTGTCGTCTAAGAGACAGATGAAAAAGAGGGAATAAAAAAAGTAAAAAAACAGAGAGAAAGAATGAATAATGAAGCAAAAACAGATACGTGGTTAAGAATACAGAATTCAATCCCTTATTTAGATTTATAACAAGAAAGCAGAAAGAAGAAAGTGAAAGGAGGTATACTGATAATCACCCACACTGCAAAAAATATGAATTAAGGGAAATTACATGATATTGATAGTAATGATGATCTATACATTCAACACATATAAAAACAGAATAACACCAATGATACTAATGGTGATAATGATAATGACAAAAAATTTCCACACGTAAAAACAATAAGAAAGGCAAATAATAACAAACCTCCTAGACCCTCACGCCCAAAGCACAAAGAGAGAGAGAGAGGGAGAGAGAGAGAGAGAGAGAGAGAGAGAGAGAGAGAGAGAGAGAGAGAGAGAGAGAGGGAGAGGGAGAGAGGGAGAGAGGGAGAGCAGGGCGATGTGAAAACTGAACCCTTCCCTCAAAACATCTTGTTCGTCTCCGCGAGGCAGATGGGCGGCCGTACCTCAACGGGGAAGACTGTTACTGCCTTTGTTTTAAGATAGGATCCCGGAATGAGCCCTACAAGTTTCCCCCTCGGAGAAAATAGGATCTAGACGTGAGTTGTGTTTGTCTTGCATGTTTACCAACAAGTTCAGAAAGTAATTTTGCTAGACATGGGTTGCAAGGAGAAAAAAGGGGGGGAGGAGGGAGAGGTAGAGGGGTAGGAGGAGGGGTTAGAGGAGGTGGAGGAGATGGGGGTTGGAGGAGGAGCATTAGGAGGAGAAGGAAGAGGAGGAGGAGGAAGAGGAAGAGAGATAGACGAGGGGGGAGGGGAGAGGAAATCACCCATATGTTGGGAGAGAATGGAGGTGTTTTTCGTGTTGACGGATATTGCTTTTGGAAGGAGGGAGGGTGGGGGGGGGGAGGGGGTAATGTTATCGAGAAGCGAAGGAAATATATGCAGATAAATAGATAGGAAAAAAGACTGATAGATAGATTAGATGACCGGAAGATAGAAAGAGATGCCGTCGCACTCAAATTGCATGAATCTCTTTCATTTTTGAGTTTGGTTTCTGTCTCTCATTATCACAAAAAGAAAAAAGAAAAATCCATACAGCTGCATTCTCCCTTTAATCATAATTTCGTTTCGAAAACCTTATATATTAGAAATAGTCAGTTGATACCACTAAGTTAGTTGATACCCTAATACCAATTCAGGAAAAAGGAAACAACATTTAACGGTATCTAAACTATTGAAAGACCTGTTGAGACAAGATCATCCGGTCAATTAGTAACGTTTTAAGTGTTGCTTTCTAGGAAATCCCTGGTAATTCTCTCAGATCTTTTGCAAAACTGAAGTTGACTTCAAAACCTGAGTAAAGCGCTCGAAGTCCCTCGTAACGGCAATCTAGATCTCTAGCAACGTCCCCTAGAACGTTTCCTATTTCCTTCATAGTTCGTAGAAGTAGTAGTTGTAGTCATAGGAGCTATTAGTAGTAGTGGTAGTAGAAGCAGTAGCAGTAGTAATAGTTGCAGTCTTCTATAATTCCTTATTTTTCTCTGTCGAAGTCCCTAGTAACGACATCTAGCTCCCTAGCAACGTGTGCGAAGTTCTAGTAAGGCTCCCTAGTTCCTCCGTCCCTCGCAACAATCCCGAAAAGCCTATTGAAGGACCATATGGATCGCCGTTGCAATCCTCCCCGAACCTGTGCTGATCGTATGCCTTGCAAGCGAGATAATTTTCCATGCCTTGACTGCAGCGGACGTCGCCTTGATTAGGTATGCCTCGCACGGACTGTCTTCCCTCACTCCCCCACCCCCCCACCACCTCCTCCTCCCATCCCCTTCCCCTTTCTCTTCCTTCTATGCATCCTCCTACGTCCTTTCACCAGCCTCCTACTGTACTTCTGCCACACAAAAGCTTTCTTCCTCTCCTTTCTCCCCTTCCTCACTCTCCCCTCCTCTCTTTCCCTCTCCTGTTGTCACCTAACGCCCCCTCCTTCCCCTCACCCTTACCCCCCCCCCCCTCCCACACTCGCTTGCTCACAGGATAAGACCTCCTGCTTGTATGTTGCAATCCTTTCTTCCGTGTTGCAACTCCAGTGTCCTTTATGGTGTTGCAACTATTCCCTTTGAAGTTCTTGCGGTATTTTTCTCTTGTGTTGGACGCCATCCCCCTCCCCCCCCCCCCCCCCCCCCTCCCCCCCCCCCCCCCCCCCCCCCCCCCCCCCCCCCCCCCCCCACTCCCATCCCCCTATCCCCCCACCCGCCACCCGTGCATTTCTTGATGATCGGTATGTTGGTCTTGGGTAGCCTGATGTTGCATTTCTCGGAACTTGTTGCTTGTGCAATGTTGGTTTTCCTTATAGTTTTAGTGACGTCGGTTTGTCAATTTATGTGTGCGTTCGTTTGACTCTTTTTCTTATCCTTTTTTTACTTTTTATCCTTGTTCTTTTTGTCCTTGTTCTTAGGTAACGTCTTGCATTCAGGATTTGTCATCATTATAAGGGTTGTTATTCACCGAATTTCTAGATATTTCATCATCATTTTTATGGTTATTTGTTGATTGTATTGATATTATTTGATATTATCATGATTGGCCTTATTGAGAATATTATCATTATTGTTATTGAAAATATCATTATTGTGGCTGTCGCTATCACTAGTATTGTTGTTAACATCATCAATATTATTATTATTAATATTATCATTATCATTATTTTTTTTCATTATTGTTGTAGCTGTTTTGCTGTTTTTTTTTATCATTATAATTTTCATTCTCGTCACCACTATTATCATTATTAGTAGTATCAGTGTTGTTGTTGCTATCTTCATCATCATCTTCATCATTATTATGTTTTATATCATCATCATTATTATTATTATCATTATTGTTATTATCATCACCATCATTGTTATCGTAATCATTATCATTTACATTACTATCATTATTTGTATACTATTATTACCGTTTCTAAATGTATCACTACCATCCTACCACAATCATCACCATCATCACTTTCATCAATATCATCATCCCCACCATCATCATCACTACCATCACCATCATCACTTTCATCAATATCACCATCACCGCCACCATCATCACTACCATCACCATCATCTTCACCATCACTACCATCACCATCACTACCATCATCATCATCTTCACCATCACTACCATCACCATCACTACCATCACCATCACTACCATCATCATCATCTTCACCATCACTACCATCACCATCACCACCATCATCATCACTACCATCACCATCATCATCACCATCACTACCATCATCATCACTACCATAACAAATCACAAATGGTGATTGAAAAAAAAAAAAAAAAAAAAAAAACATGCACCACAAATTCGCTTTTCTTTCATAGATCCTTATTGCAGCTCACAACTCAACAAATCGATCAGCGTTGCATCTGCAATCCCTCTAAAACCATTACTTTTTTCTCTCGCTTGCAACAGTTCAACATTCATTCACACGACTGCATTCCGTTGCAAGAAATCAACGCGACAAGTGGTCCGTCGTTTCCTGGAATATCTCCCGTTGCTTCTTCTCTCTTCTTCCGTCTTATTCTTTCTTTTATTTTTTTTTCTTATTCTTTCTTCTTGTTCTTTTGAGTCTTGGACATTGGTTGTTTTGTTGCCTTTTTGTTTCTCTTTGTTTCTTATTGTTGTTTTCTCTCTCTCTCTCTCTCTCTCTCTCTCTCTCTCTCTCTCTCTCTCTCTTTCTCTTCCTCTTTCTCTCTTTTTCTTTTCTCTTTTTTTTTTTTTTTTTGTTCTCTGTCTTTCTTTTTCTTTCTTTTTCTTTCTCTGTTTTTCTTTGATTATCTTTGTTTATTTTCTTTTTTTCATGTCCATTCTATTCTTCATTTGCTTTCCGTCTCCTTATCCCTTTTTTTCCGTTTCTCTGATTTTCCCCTCTTCTGAAAGAAATAAAAAAGAGAGAAAAATGTGTGTGTGATAATAGTATCAATAATATTGATGATAACAGGAATAAAAATGAAGATTATGATGATGATTATTATCATAATAGCAATAATGAGCATATTGGCAATAGTGATTAACATGATACTAGCAACAACAATAATAACAGCAATAGTAATTGTTGAACAGGCCAATAACAGTAATAAAGATAGTGATAATATTGATGATAAAGAATAAACTTAATAATACTAATAATAACAAACATAAAAACAACACAACAACAAGAGTAAGACACAAGAAAAAATATTATATGAAACCATTAATAAAAAATTAACGTAGTGTATTGAAAATAGGGTAAAAAGAAGGCTAACGTTACGTTGAATTTACGGAGAACGTCTTCTATGGCGTCGCCTTGCTTTATATAGTGTTGCAATATTATAATGTGATATAGTGCATCATGTTGCTAATGATTATTGAATGTGCGTTTTAAGTGGATTAGTGTGTTCTTGTGATTGGTACCTGTTATCTCGCTGCTGAACATTTTTGAACTTGTCTTGGGTGAGTGGTAGTATTTTTTTTCGGGGGGGGGGGGGGGTATTCATGTTTATGATATTATAGGTATGTATAATGATACATATATTATCATTATTAGTAGTATCATTAATGTATTTCAGGGGTATACCTGTTATTTATGTTATATATTTGCATAATCAATATATATATCATCATCATCATTATTATTATCATAATCATTATCCTCATTATCATTATCATTAATATATTCA
>BOPN01002571.1:87500-90000 GCA_017312705.2 Penaeus japonicus
CTCTCCCCTCTCCCTGCCCCCCGTGCCCCTCCCCCACCCCCTGTCTATCTCTCCCCTCTCCCTGCCCCCCTTGCCCCTCCCCCAACCCCCATGAGAGAGGCAAGTCCCTCCCTGTATTACGTATGCATGTGGAGAGACCCGTACAGCACAGTGCCGAGACGTACAGTGACATTTATTGTGGTTTATTTCTCCCATACACAAGTTCTTTTTTTTTCTTCTTTTTTGCTTTTTGTTTTCGTTAATAGATGTTCGTTTTGAATGGAATGAGACTGCGTTTTATTGTTGTTGTTGTCTATAAGGACTCGTATGCATATAATTTTGTAGGAAAGGTTAAAGTCATGGACGAGAAATGGAGTTGGTGTTTTTGGTATGAGAGAGGAGAGGGGGAGGAAGAGAGAGCGGAGAGAGAGAAAGAGAGATAGAGAGAAAGAGAGAAAGAGAGAAAGAGAGAGAGAGAGAGAGAGAGAGAGAGAGAGAGAGAGAGAGAGAGAGAGAGAGAGAGAGAGAGAGAGAGAGAGAGAGAGAGAGAGAGAGAGAGAGAGAGAGAGAGAGAGAGAGAGAGAGCCAGAGGGAGAGCCAGAGAGAGAGAGAGAGAGAGAGAGAGAGAGAGAGAGAGAGAGAGAGAGAGAGAGAGAGAGAGAGAGAGAGAGAGAGAGAGAGAGAGAGAGAGAGAGAGAGAGAGAGAGAGAGAGAGAGAGAGAGAGAGAGAGAGAAGGAGTAAGAGACAGAGAAGGAGTAAGAGACAGAGAAGGAGTAAGAGACAGAGAAGGAAAAAAGGAGATTCAAAAGCAAAGAGAGAGAGAGAGCGAAAGAGAGAAATTTCGCGAGCGTGTGCGTTTGCATGTACTTGATGTGTCCATATGCCAGACACGCGCCGCTGTGTTTGCACATATGTATGCGTGCATGTTTACCCAATACAGAGCAAACACCTTCGGGCTTTTTATGGTTGATAGAGTGTCCCGCAGACCATAACACATTTATCAATTTCTGGCTACGGAGAACTGGCACCTTGGCGATAAATTTTAGACTCAATCTGCACGGAAAAGTAGTCAGTGTGCTGTTCTTACACCGGCCTTTGAGGAAAAAAAAATCAAAATTGATTCACGGAGAAATTGGTTGATTTACAATAGAAGGGGATAGGAGAGAGAGAGAGAAAAAAAAAACGTTAATATTGAGGACACTGAACTCTAGAAAGTTCATGAATACATTTTTATATGTATATATTTTTTTCATTTATATGTTTATCTTGAACCCCTCCCTCTCATCTCGTGTTCATTTGTTCACTTGTAAATGCGGTTAGACACGCCTATTTAGCCTGAAAGAGGAATATTTCACTCCAAGAACATAATTTAGGCACATTGCAACCTACATACACGCAGAGGAGACGCCTTGAACATGTAATGCGGTGTTTAACTCTTTATCTTGATTCATATGGCTTGGCACCCCCCATCCCCAGCCTCCTCCTCCTCCTCCTCCTCCTTCTCTTACTCCCTCCCCTCCTCACTCCTCCCCCCTCCATTCCATCCCTTCCTTCTTCTTCTCTTCATTCTTTCTCCCCCTATCTCCATTCTCCTCCTCCTCCTCCTCATTTCCCTTCTCTTTCGCATTCTCTTTCTCTTTCTCCTTCTGCTACTTCTTTATCTTCTCTTCTTCTTCCTCCTCCTCCTCCTCCTCCTCCCTCTCCCTCATCTTCTCCCTTCCTCCTCCTCCTGCTTCTCCTTTCCTCCTACTCCTCCTCCTCCTTCTCCCTTCATCCTCCTTCTCCCTTCATCCTCCCTTCCTCCCCCCCCCCTCTTCCTCCTTCTCCCTTCCTCCTCCTTCTCCTCCCCCTCACCACCACCATCGCCACCGCCTCCTCCTCCCTTCCAGGTTCTCCTTCACCGCCCCCCCCCCCCACCTTCTAACGGTCAAGTCGCCGAACGCCTGATGCGGCGGTCAAACAACATGAAATTCATAATCATGGCTGAGGTAAAAGGGTTAGAAAAATAGTGGGTAGTAAGAAGAAAGAAGAAGAAGAAGAAGAAGAAGAAGAAAAAACGAAGAAAAAGAAAGAGAAGGACGATGAGGAAGAGGAGGGGGAGAACGAGGAAGAAGAGGAGGGGGAGGACAAGGAATAGGGCGAGCAGGAGGAAGAGGAGGAGAACAAGAGCAAGAACAAAAACAAGAAGGAGAAGAAAAGAAGAAGAAAAAGGAGAAGACGAGGAAAGAAGAACAAGAAGAAGATGGTGAACAAGAATAACAAAAAACAATAACAAGAATGTGAAGATGAATAAAAAGGAGAAAAGAATATACCAACATTTTTTTATGCGAAGAGTGAGCTAAAGAAAGGAGAGAGAAGAAGGACTGGGTTATGAAAGAAGGATTTGAGAAAGGTAAGACAAGAAAAAAGTATGAAATAATGCAGATAGAAATTATAAGCTAGAGAATGAAGGAAGGAAAGTGCATGGATCGAGAGTTAAAGAAAAACAGATAAGAATACGATAAAGGGAAGTGAGGCAAA
>BOPN01002571.1:100000-102500 GCA_017312705.2 Penaeus japonicus
AGAGTAAGAGAGATGGATAAACAGAGAGAGTCAGACGAGGAGAACGAGAAACAAAGAGAGAAACATAAATACGAAAATAACAGCCCGACAAACAAACAAATACACAGACAGACAAAAAGAAGTCGAGAGAGAGGGAGGAAAGGGTAAGGAGAGAGGAGGGTAAGAGGGGACGGGGGAGGGAGGGGGAGGGTCTGGTCTGCATGTTCGTAATGATTGGCTTATGAATTACACATCAACTCCCTCTGCCAGTGCTCTGATTTCCATCTTCTCTTTCTTTCCTTCTTCTTCTTCTTCTTTTCGTTATTGCTACATTTCCCCGTTTTGAGTTGATTTTTTCTCTTTAACTTCATTATTTGTTTTATCTTATTCATCTTCTACTTGTTATTCCTTTATATATTTTTTTATCTTTTTCATTTCTTTTCTTGTTTCTATTTTTTGTCCTCCTTCTCTACGTCTTTCTTTTCTCTTCTTTTTTCCTACTTCTCTTCCTTCTACTCCAGTTTTCAAGGATCATTTGAAGTTCTTTTTTTTATATATTCTATTGTTTCTTCGAAATTTCTGCATCGCGATAATATCTCCAGCACACACACTCTAAGGAACACACACACACACACACACACACGCATACGCACATGTACAACTACACTCACACGCGCACATGTACACCTACACCACACATGTATATGTACACCCACGCACGCACATGTACACCTACACCACACATGTACACCCACACCTCGCACATGTACACCTACACCCATACATGCACATGTACACCCACACACGCACATGTGCACCTACACCCACACATGTAAACCCAGACATACGCACATGTACGCCCACACCCACACACGCACATGTACACCTACACCCACACACGCACATTTACACCTACACCCACACACGCTCATGTGCACCGCCGCATAACAAAAGCCACTTCACACGCCCACACTCTCTCACCCTTTGAATGTCTGTCCTATCACCAATCTACCTTTTTTTATTATTTTTTTCTCTCTTGCTCCATCCTTATTATTGTGATATTCTCATTTGCCTTTTTTTATTATTTTGTTATTAACCTTCGATCTTTAGATATGGTCATATATATCCGTTTATTATCCTATCTTATATTTTTTTTTCCTATTTTAAATAAGTAACTCTTTATCTATCGGTTAATCTCTCTCTCTCTCTCTCTTCTGTTTATTTGTCTATCTACCCCATCAATCGATCTATTTATCTATTATGTTAACCACAAGTTTCTCTTTCTATCTCCCTTCACCCTCGTTCTCTCCTTCCCTTTCTCCCTATTTCCTGTCCCTCCTCCTCCCTCCACCCTCCCCGCCCCCTCAAAAAAAAAAAAAAAAAAAAGTCTAAACACGCAACAGTAGTGGAAGCTGCTACCTCTTTTCTGTTGTTTTGTATGCACCGTTTCTATGTCATTTCTGGGATGGGGGAGGGGGTTGTTGGGGTGGGGTGGAGGGCGGGTTGAATTATATATAGGTGACCTTTTCAAAAAGAAAAAGAAAGTAAAGAGAGAAAGAGGGGGGTTATTTGTGAACACCTGAATGAGAAATAATCTCTTTCAGTTTTTTTTTTTTTTTTTTTTTTTTTTTTTTTTGTGTGTGTTGCAGTTGTGTTGAGTATTTCTTTTTTCTTTTTCTTTTTACGGGTGTGATACTTTCGCTTCATTTCACATGTTATGTTTTCGTCATGGGATGATTACGGTTTGGGTGTTTCAGTGGTGTCATTATTCTTGACTTGTGGTGTCTTTCTTGTACCCTTTTTTTTCTATGGATGAAAGGGTTCCTAATAAAAACATTATAATCCTTAATACCAACTGGTCAGTATAGAAAGGTCTATAATTCGCGTAAGAGAAAAATTATATTCGAATAAAACGCGTAAACTATATACCAAGCACAGTACGAGTACAGCACAGAGCTATACGCTAACTATACACTGATGACGAAACAAACACAGGGTATTGCCGAACCATCAATTTATTAGGATTTCGGAATCTTCAATAACAGAGCATGCACTCACAAAAAATAAGTGAATTATGTAGTTATTTCCTCTCTGGATTGAACAGTCTATGGAGGAAAAAAAGGTTAAATAGAGAGAGATCTTCCCATAGATATCCAGAGTTCATTTCGAAGGTCACTGGAATTACACGTACACTACCCAGATCAAAAGCCAGTTTCCGTTATTTACGGGTTGAAATAACAATAATACGGAGGCAAATGCCATTCAGAAGGCTTCTGTTCGTGTTATACCACCTTCAATTCTCTCGTTTCCTTCGCCAATATCTTATAGAACCTACGAACCTTAAACCAATATCACGAAAAAAAAAGATACATTATCTCGCATCTTTTCACAAGATAACTCAACCTACCGTCAGAGAATTCCTCCCGGTAGAATTAGTACTTTAAGGTCGAAGCTAAATGATAGAGACATAAGGCGAGTAGGACACGCAAGTGAGAAGGGTCAGCATACCATTTGTCAGTGC
>BOPN01002571.1:110000-115000 GCA_017312705.2 Penaeus japonicus
CTAGATTTTGGCTTATTCTTGTCAAGTTTTCTTTTATTCAGTTATTAAAGCGTTTTTTATCAGATTTGTATGTATGTCTTTCTTTCATAATTATTGTTTAATCGAATGCAATGCGCTTGTCACTCATTGTCGGGGAATCATAGCGATAAAGTAAAGTATAAAGAATGATAATGATGATAATGATAAAGGTAATGATGATAATGATAATGATGACGATATTTGCTTTAACAGTAAGTGTGATAAGGACAAGCCCAATTATACTGATGATGCGATTAACAACAGTGATGAACGTTGCTTAATATTGACAGCAAGGATAACAGCAGTATTGATAGAAGTGGTGCGATCAGTTACCAAAATGCATCTTTCTTTTTCCTTCTTCGCTTGATTTTTTCCTCTTTGGAATGCGTCGTGACCAGACAGGACACCGGCGACCAGGCCTCGGGGTGAGCGGGAGGCCTGGTCGCGTACAGCCACATACACACACGCACACGCACTGCACATACACACTTCATGCACACACATATGCACACACACACACACACGCACACGCACTGCACATACACACTTCATGCACACACATATGCACACACACACATATGCACACACACACACACACACGCACACGCACACGCACACGCACACGCACACGCTCACACACACACACATGCACACACACACACACACACACACACATATATATATATATATATACATAACACACACACACACACACACACACACAAACAAACACACATACACACACACACACACACACACACACACACACACACACACACACACACACACATATATATATATATATATATATATATATATATATATATATATGTGTGTGTGTGTGTGTGTATGTATGTGTGTGTGTGTGTAATAATAATAGTAATAATGTGTGTGTGTGTGTATGTGTGTGTATGTGTGTGTGTGTGTGTGTGTGTGTGTGTGTGTATGTGTGTGTGTGTGTGCGTATGAGAGGAAGAGACGGAAAGTGGTGGGTGCGTTGAAGAGGAGAGAGTGAGTAAAAAGTAAAAGAGAAAAAAAAGAAGAAGAGGAAACTGGGAGAGAGAGGTAGAGAGATAGATAGAGAGATATATAGATAGAAGGAGAGAGAGATTTGATTACGATAAGTTTATTCATACTATATACAGTGTATACACATGAATAGGCATAGGAACTATGCTTTGTAAATGTTTTGTACAGTTCATGTTAGATTCTAAGACATACATTGTTGGTGAAGCAGATATTACCGTGACCCTGTCAATTGATATGCTACGGCAAAACTATACATAAGACATAGTAGTGCATGTATATCACTTTAGAAAGACCTTGCAATTTTGTCTATTACAGGCAAAGTCTTTGTGTTTACGTAATATATCTGATAAAATGCCGTCCTCTATAAAGGATGTTGCAATACTGTACAATGTTTTACGTTCAATCCTTTCACGAAACTCTTCAATTAGAGGACATATCATTACATAGTGGTCAAGGGTGTGTGAATAGGGTTGAGAGAGAGAGAGAGAGAAAGAGAGAGAGAGAGAGAATACACTAGAGGGAGAAGGAGAGAGCGAGAGAGAGAGAAAGAGAGAGAGAGAGAGAGAAAGAGAGAGAGAGAGAGAGAGAGAGAGAGAGAGAGAGAGAGAGAGAGAGAGAGAGAGAGAGAGAGAGAGAGAGAGAGAGAGAGAGAGAATGTCCGGGCCATCATAACCAACAGACACAACCTGTGGGGAATACACTCCTTGAATACTTATCCCCTTAATGATGGTGTTATACGTAAGGTGTAATTCTTTACGGCGTCGGGCATGTACATTAATTACTTTTTACGGCAGAAGGTAACACGGCCGAGGGGCGGATTGGGACTCAAACGAGCGACTATATTTTAACGGACTTGATGAGACCGGCGGCAGAGAGGAGAGCCTGTGCACTTTTCGCTCTCTCACTCTTTCAATGTTTTTATGATTATTATGACTGTTATTATTATTATTATTATTATTATCATTATCATTATCATTATCATTATCATTATCATCATTATTATTATTATTATTATCATTATTATTATTATTATTATTATTATCATTATTATTATTATTATTATTATTATTATTATTATTATTGTTATTATTATTATCATTATTATTATTATTATTATTATTATTGTTATTATTGTTATAACTTTCATTATCATTACTGCTGTTCTTATCATTATTATTGTTATTATCGGATGCTGATCATTATTAGCCTTAGGTATGTGTGTTTATGTATACTTTTATTATGGGCTCATGTGTGTGCATATATTTGGAGATTACCGTTGCGGTTTCGACTTTTTTTGTGTGGTTGTGTGTGTGTTTTGTGATCATTATTCGATAGATGGCGAGGGTTGGGTATTAATGAGAGGGAGAAAGAGGAAGAGAGGGACGGGGGAGAGCAAAGGAGATGGAGAAAGATGGGGAGGGGGGAAAGAGAAGAAAAGAGAGGGAGATGGGGGAGGAGAAGGAGAAAAGAGACAGGCGGACAGACAGGCAGGCAGGCAGACAAACAGACAGTCAGTCAGCCAGTCAGTCAGTCAGCCAGCCAGCCAGCCAGCCAGCCAGCCAGCCAGCCAGCCAGCCAGCCAGCCAGCCAGCCAGCCAGCCAGCCAGCCAGCCAGCCAGCCAGCCAGCCAGCCAGCCAGCCAGCCAGCCAGCCAGCCAGCCAGCCAGCCAGACAGCCAGCCAGCCAGCCAGCCAGCCAGCCAGCCAGCCAGCCAGCCAGCCAGCCAGCCAGCCAGCCAGCCAGCCTGTCAGCCTGCAATAAACAATGCAGAAAGAAACCAGAAAGCCCGCACCCACAAACAGCGAAACATTATAATTAGACAGAAGATCCACTATGGCTCTGATTCATAATTCCAAACAGCTGTTCTAATGACGTCGTTTGCATCACTAACCGTTCTTGTGTGATTTCGATTCGCCTCGCTTGATTGTTAGTGGGTAGTGATGATGTTGCGCTTTTTAATATGATTTGCAAGTATTAATAATGTTGCTGATTAGTCGGAAGACAGACAGTATTATGTTTCATTCATGCTTTCATATCCATGTGGCTGTATATTAGTTTGTTATTTATATTCATCACTGAATGGAATAACAGTAATGGATGGCTTTGTTTAAATGAGGTTCATGATTTGCGTTTAACTGTTTATTCTTTTCTTTTTTCAATGCACATATGTTCATGAGTGTATGAACAAGAACACACGCACGCACACGCACACGCACACACGCACATACACACGCACACACATACACGCACACACATACACGCACGCACGCACGCACGCACGCACGCACGCACACACACACACACACACACACACACACACACACACACACACACACACACACACACACACACACACACACACACACACACACACACACACACACACACACACACACACACACACACACACACACACACACACACACACACACACACACACACACACACACACACACACACACACACACACACGGAATTCGCCCAGACATCAATTACTCTTTCAACAATTGATAATTTGTCCGACATAATTGTTTTTCCGTGCAATGCTATTTCTCCTCCTCTTTCTCCTCCTCTCCCTCCCCTCCCACTCCCCCTCTCCTTCTTCCTCCTCCCCCTCTCCTTGCTCCATCCCCTACCTCCCCCATTGCCTCATCCCTCTTCCCCATCCCCCTCTTTTTGCTCCATCTCCCCCCTCCTCCGCTCCTTCTCTACCCCTCCCCTTCTCCCCTCACCCCTCTCTCTCTCTCTCTTATCCCTCCCCCTCTCCCCCTCCCCCCTCTCTCTCTTATCCCTCCCCCTCTCCCCCTCTCTCTCTTATCCCTCCCCCTCTCCCCCTCTCTCTCTTATCCCTCCTCTTCCTCTCCCCCTCCTCCCTCTCTCTCTTATCCCTCGCCGCATGTCTCAATTGGATTCGTATCGAGGAAGAATTTCCTCAACAAGAGAAATTTCAGTGTTCTAGAATCCGTGTCCCATGATTTTTTTTTTTTTTTTTTTTTTTTTAGGTCGGAATCTTGTGAGGAAGGGATATTGAGGATGAAATAATGGATAATGCAAGTTGGATCGTTGTTGATATATAGGAATGGTGATAATGGCGAAATAGTGTAGATGATGGTAGTGGTGGTGATAATAATGATGATAATAGTCCTACTCGGCTACCAGTAGTAATGCTGATAGTAGTAATAAATTTGATAATTACGATTGTTGTAACGAGGATAATAGCAATTGTAGTAGCATTAGTAGTAGTGATCATTATCACCATCATCATTATCGCTGATATAATAATTTACAATACCAAGGCATGTTTTTTCTTTGCTTAAAAACACTTAAAATATATTTCCCAATTTTGACACATATTCCCACTCCACAATGCACAAACATATTACATTTGATGCTGCCCCATACTGTAGTTTTGTGAAGAACACGTTCATTGACAGCTGCAGCTCACCTGTGTTTGGTATCTCATGCAATACTTAACATGTTATCTTAGATATTACTGTAGGAATAAGTACTGAACAAAGGGCGAGTATCTGTTTTGATGTCTAATTGCCTTTTTAAATCTTTACAAGTAGGATTATTCAACGATAAACATAGGAGGTGGATATCTCGCAATATTTGTTGTCCTTTTGAAAGCTTGCTATGCTAAATAGATATTAATATTACATAGTATATATTTGAATATTATCAGTGCATCCTATAGTTAATTTTTTGCATATCAATATTTGTTAGGTGGATGTTTTTCTTCATTTTTTTCTGGTATTTCTGTTACTTTTTTCGTCTCTCTCTCTCTCTCTCTCTCTCTCTCTCTCTCTCTCTCTCTCTCTCTCTCTCTCTCTCCCCCTCTCTCTCTCTCTCTCTCTCTCTCTCTCTCTCTCTCTCTCTCTCTCTCTCTCTCTCTCTCTCTCTCTCTCTCTCTCTCTCTCTCTCTCTCTCTCTCTCTCTCTCGTAACATTATC
>BOPN01002571.1:135000-147500 GCA_017312705.2 Penaeus japonicus
AATGTACTCAAACACCCAAGCGCTACTTACGTTAATCACGGTCGGAAATCGACAAAGAAAAAAGAATAATGGGGGAATTTGCTTTCATTGTATATAGAGTGACAGCTTAATGAAAAATTGGATAGATATGTGACGATCGGAACACAAACACATATACATAAACACGCACAGAGTCATACTATTGCACATACACACGCACAAAAAATGGGAAATGACAGGAGTGAGTGAGTGAGTGAGAGTGAGTATGAGTGTGAGTGTGAGTGTGAGTGTGAGTGTGAGTATGAGTATGAGTATGAGTATGAGTATGAGTATGAGTATGAGTATGAGTATGAGTATGAGTATGAGTATGAGTATGAGTATGAGTATGAGTATGAGTATGAGTGAGTGAGAGAGAAAGAGAGAGAGAGAGAGGGGGGGGGGCGAGAGAGAGAGATCGAACACAGCCACACGGGAGAAATCTGATAATGCCTAGTTTGACCTTATGTGTCAATATTTCTTTATATTATTCAGTATTTCCTTGGCCCCCCTCTCTCGTTTTTCCTTATTTCTGGGTTGGTCCATTTTTTAGACAGGAAAAGGAAGAGGGAGAGAATTTATAGGGTGAAGAAGAGAAAAGAGAGAAAGAGGTAAAAAGAAAGAGGAGGGAAAGGAAGAAGAAAAGAATAACAAGAAAGGAAAGCGACCAAGAGATAGAAAGAGAGAGAAAAAAATGAGGGAAAGGAAAAACGAAGGAATTACTTGAAAGAAGAATAAAACTACCCCCCCCCCCCTAAGAAAAAAAAAATATTTTTTTTTTCTTTACACATCTGACCGCTCTTTAATTCAGTGTATTTGCCACCCAGTGTGTATGCGGCAAATGCATCATTCCCTTGCATACTAGATCAAAACTCCGGTCGTTTGAGCTGACAAGGGTGAGTGACCTTCTGACACACAGCTGGGTTTCCCAAGATCAAGAACGGCTTGAATGTGTCGTTGTCAGATTGTTGCACGTGTCGTCGTTCTTGGCATTTTGAAGGGCAAAGGGTAAAATAGGCTATTTTTTGGCTTTGGGAGTATCATTTAAGTTCCCTTCCCCCTCCCCCCTTCTTACCCATTTAAAAAAAGGTCAAAACACGTGTACGCAGAACATAGTGTAGAATAATGCAGTTATGTGACTTAAGACCGAGAGACTGAGGAAGAAAAGGAGAGGGAGGAGGGTGGAAGGAAGGAAGGAATAGGAATAAAGAGAGAGAGAGAGAGTGAGAGAGACAAACAGACAGACAGACAGACTAGGGCAAATCTCAATAGCTACTCCTCCCCCTTCACCTGTCGAGTGTCCAAGCGTTATTAACGACGGGATTTTCGGCCATGTTGCTGGGGGATGTTTCCGCTCGTGTGTTCGCGCTAATGGAAGATCAAATGTGGAAGGGGTGGGGTTGGGGGGGGGGGGCTCTCGTTTCCAACTATCTTATCGTGACAAAGACGAGATTTGCAGATTATTGCGTGTTGTTTCTTTAATGGTACATGTTTTGTGTGTGGCATTGAAATGCTTTTGTCTTCTAATTTGCATATCCACACACGTATGAAGGGACACGTACGCACACACACATAAACAGAGAGAGAGAGAGAGAGAGAGAGAGAGAGAGAGAGAGAGAGAGAGAGAGAGAGAGAGAGAGAGAGAGAGAGAGAAGTAAGAGAGAGAGAGAAGTAAAAGAGAGAGAGAGAAGTAAGAGAGAGAATGAGAAGTAAGAAAGTGAGAGAAGTAAAATATATAGAGAGAGAAGCAAGCAAGTAAAAACGACCAAACAAAGGCACGCACGTATGCACACGTAAATGCACACACAAAGCGTACACAGCAAAATATATGATCACATGCGCTCCCGCTAACACTCGCAAGAAAGAATCTATAATCTTTCCCCTGCTACTGCCAATGTCTCGTATCCAACGCCGCAAATATGGAAGAATAGGGAGATAGAATAATAGATGGGATAGATAAACGCCACTTGAAAATGGGTGAATAAATGAGAGAGTAATGCGGAGAAAAATAATGATAACGGGTTATTGTTTCACAACCCATTGCTTATCTTGTATTTAGGAATGTGTATCTTGTAGGGTTTGAAGGAAGGTTGTATTTTTTTGGTATTTTTGGCGAGGTAGTAACATGGCGCCATATTGTATTACAAGAATTTGCTTTGTGCACTCCGTTTCTCGAGGGAAATAGGAGCTAATGTTTATAGACATTAAATATACATACATACATATATATATATATATGTATATATATATATATATATATATATATATATATATATATATATATATATATATATATACACACATACATATACACACATATTTATACACCTACGTCCTGCAGGAGAATGATACAGATGATGATGATGATAATATATATATATATATATATATATATATATATATATATATATATATATATATATATATATATACATTGTATAAATGATGTCAATAACCTACATTTTACATATTTTTGACTTGAGTAATCATATTTATTCGTCAGTGCGTCATGGTCCACGCGCCTCTAGCGGTAAATTCACAAGTTCAAGACCTTGTAATGCCGATTTTAGGGCTATTTTCACCGGGTGGGGAGGATGCTGAATTTCAACAACACTTTTACACCAATCACGAGTTCATAGTTTCGCCTGTTTATTTTGGGTCAAAGGTGAGAGAGGGAAAAGGAGAATGAGAGAGGAAAAAAGGAGAACAGAGGAAAAAAGGAGAACAGAGAGGAAAAGGGGAACAGGGTGATTGAGCGACTAGTAAGTAGAGAGAGAAAAAAAAAGATAAAGAGAAGAGAGAGAGAGAGAGAGAGAAAAGAGAGAAAGAAAGAGAGACGGTGGTAGGGGGGCGGGGGGGTGAGGGTAGGTGGCGTTGACTTAGTGTTTTAAGAATGATGTCATTTCACCATTAGCGTGGGAGGAGCTTATTTCGATTCGTTTAATAGGTGGTAATTTTGAGAGCCATTAAATGCTTCGTAATGAGTGACTTCTGGTTTCTGTGGCGTCGTTCAATTATTGAGAAGAAAGAGCAGGGAAGTAGCAGAAAGAGATTAATGTCTCGGCTGCACACAAACACACACGCATACACACACACACACACACGCGCGCGCACACGCGCACACGCATACATACACTCGCACACGCATACATACACTCGCGCACACACAAACACACACACACACACACACACACACGCACACGCACACGCATACATACACTCACACACACACACACACAGACACACAAACAAACAAACAAACACACATTCTCTCTCTCTCTCCCCCCCCCTACCCCTCCCCGTTCATGGCGCAAATAATATCCAACGATATCAATTTCTTTCTAAAATCAATTTAAATTAATCTTGTGGTATAAATAAATGAGTCGTGCCTAATGACATGCACGTCAGCATGACAGATAATCAGTGGGGAAAAAAGGATACAAAGAATTAAATGTTTTCTTCTCATATGATGTATATGAAATTTAATTTTCTAATCTTTGACGACGCGTTTGAATTATTTATTTATGTTGTTGTTATGTTTGGTTATTTGTCCATTTGTTTATTTACTGATTTACTCTATTCCCCCTTCTAATCTTCTTTTCCGTGATTCTCCTTTCTCACCGGCCGCGTCCCGAAAGGTATTGACAGTCCCACAGTTCACACTCCATGTTGAGGTGCGTGTCCCAGAGGCCTAAGCTCGTGAATATTAATTATTAACCGACGGCTTTTGTCTCCGAAGTCGTAGACTCTTTTCCTCTCTATTTTTTTTCTTGGGGGGGGGGGGTATGGTCTGGATTTTTGTTAGTAGTGGTGGTCTTGGCTTTGGTTGTATTTGTTTTTTTTTAGATTATATATGTATATGGTTGGTTTTGTTGTTGAGGTGTGCGTTGGTTTCTTTATATATAGGTGTATTGTCATTGGGTTGTATGTAATGTACGTTTTATCCTAGCGATATTTACACATGTCTATTTTAACGAAAACCATCACTATAGATGTTCTTTTATGCCTCGTTTGTATTAGCAAATTCATCTGCCATTATGTGCATATAAATGTTTGATCATTCAAGCGTGCCTGGATACCTCTTTGATCAGCTTAGGGTTGTATTAACCAGTCTTATACTACACATACATGTCTGCTTCTGTCTTTGTGGTGTATAAGTGCTAGATTACATGTTGCTACGTGGTTGTCTAAAGCAAAATAAATGCGTTTTGATAGGTACTAAGTGGCTTTTCTATACATGGGCATAGGTGAATGTACATACATGCACGCACACGAAGAGAACTGTGTACTGAAATGTATTAGAAAAATACTGAGACATGATACTTATCGTGTGATTAGTTAGGAATGTGTGTATATACTGTATGAAGTAATTCGGTTTAGAATAGGTATAGTAAAGATGGTAACTTGAAATGAAATGACCGTATTGCAAGGTTATCCGACTGTTACCCTTTTAACTAAATTTCCCTGTCCTTTCTTATTATTTCGATCTAATGTTTAAGTATAGAATTCAAACTGTACCAAATACACACACACAAAGAAAAAAAATTGTGAAGCATCCCTTAGAAAGTTTACCTGTTTCCAATTTGTGACAAGAAAGCGTAGCTATAATAACGAGGTTTTCATCCCGATCTGGTACCACTGATAGGTAGACATGACTGTTCCATCGCATGGGGAGAGGATGTTCACGGTAAAGTCGTCCTTATGGACTATGAGAGGAACGTTCATAATTGCTCTCGTTTCCGAAGGTTCGATGGGCGTATCGCCGACAACTCCTTCCATTGTTGCCAATTTTTTAAGGCAGTGACGCGAAAAGTGGGATTGTTTTTGTTTCTTTAATTTCTAATATGATAGTGTCCCTTAAAAAAAACACTAATTTCTTCTACAAAGAAAACGGGATTCACACCATGCATTTCCAAAGTCGGCAATAGAAATAAAGAGTAATCTCCCCCCCCCCCCAGTCCACTCCCTCTCCCCCATCCCCCTTCCCAACCCCCTTACAGATCGAACCAAACCCACATATTCACATAAACCTTATTTAATTCCCACCCTCTCTTTTTTTCCCCAGGATACGGATGCGTTTCGCCATAACCATGCTCCCTATCGTCGCCTTGGGTATCATTCTGGCCGCCCATACTGTGAGCGTGGGCGGCGTGGGCGTGGTAGGCCTATCGTCCGACTCCCTACCGCCCCTCGCCTTTGTGCACCGGGCAATGATGGACCAGCGCGGCGCCTACATCATGCTGTGGACGCCCTTGGAGGACCGCATCGTGGTGGAAGTGCAGGTCGGGGACCACCTTTCGTGTTTATTGTGATGCCATTATTGGTCTGGTTATTACTCTGGTTATTTTGGTTATTATTTTTTGGTATTATTCTTATTCTTGGTGTTATTGTTATTATTTTTTGGTATTATTCTTATTCTTGGTGTTATTGTTATTATTTTTTTTATGATCAAGGTCATTGCAGTTACTATTTTGATTACTAGTTGATAATTACAGTTACCGATAATATAATGATTATTATTATCATTATCACACTCCCGCTCCACGCACACGCACACGCACACGCACACGCACACGCACACGCACACGCACACGCACACGCACACACACACACACACACACACACACACACACACACACACACACACACACACACACACACACACACACACACACAACCGCTCCCCCTGTACCCTCTCCCTCCACCTCCCATAAACACACTCAACCCCCCCCCCCCTTCCAAAACCCCACAACCCCACTAAATCTCCCTCTCCCTCCACCCCCTCTCAGTCCAACCCTTTTTTACCCCCCCTCCCCCCCTCCTTTTTCCAGGTGGCGACGAGGGGCTACGTAGGCCTAGGCTTCTCGCCAACAGGTGGAATGAAAGGAGCCGATGTGGTGCTCGGCTGGGTGGACGACAAGGGCTTCCTCCACTTCCAGGTAGGTGGAAGCAGGTGGAATTTCTGGTGTTTATTTTTATTAGTATTTTTGTTATTAACATTTTCATTATTCTATTATTATTATCATCATCATCATTTTTATTATTATTAGCATTATTATTAATAATTTATTATTGTCATTATTATTATTATTTTATTGTTATTATCATTATCATATTATCATTATTTTATTATTTGTTTGGCTTGTTATTATGTCTGTGATTTTTTTTTCTCTGTCATCTAAATTTCGTTTCTGTGACATGGTATATATATATATATGTATATATATATATATATATATATATATATATATATATATATAATCATATATATATATTTTTTTTTTTGGGGGGGTGAATGGGTATATATATTTTTTTATAGTTCTTGTTCATATTGTTCACTTGAGGTTTATGATTTTTATTTTTTTTATTGTGGTTGTCTGGTGACTATTAAAGGGTTTCATAAGTAGATTTTTTTTAATGTGTCATTGCACACACGCACACGCACTCATATGTGTACATGTGCGCGTGCGGGTGCTTTTGCGTCTTAGTGTGTGTGTGTGTGTTTTTCCCTCTCTGTTATTTGTATATCTCCCTTTTCACCATGTTTTTCGCCCGTCCGTTTTGTTTTTTTTACTCATTCTATGTATTTTTTTCTTCTTTCTCATTCCTCGCCCAATGTTTAAAAAACAAGGTAGATTTATGATGTCGATGACCTTCAAGACTAGCCATGGCAGAGAGAACGAACGGCAAGACGAAAGGTAGTGGAAAGAGGAAACATCGATCAAATTGAATGAAGAAAATGGGGCTAGAATTGTAGACACCCCCTTCTAGAAATAGAGAGGGAGAAATAGAGATAGAGAGAGAATCACTTTCTTTCGTGTCACTCAAGCTGTAATTATACATTGTCTGTCGCCCCTCCAAACAATTCATCCAGGTGTCTCATTCACACTGCGCTCATCGCCATCCACTCACGAAATATGAGAGAGAGAGAGAGAAAGAAAGAAAGAAAGAAAGAAAGAAAGAAAGAAAGATATATATATATATAGAGAGAGAGAGAATATGAGACCCGAGACCCGAGAGACAGGCAGAAGCAGGGACAGGGGTAAAGGCAAAGGCAAAGTCAAAGAAAGAGACAGACAGAGAGAGCGAATGAAAGAAAAATGGGTAGAAAATAACCGAATACCGAGCCAATGAATATCTCATCGTCGACGCCCGTGTCAGCTGACAACTCTCCCACGGCTGATATGATCGCGGGAATAAAAATTGCCTTCCAGATTAACCGCTCGCTAATTTATGCAAAAGAGCGTGACGGCGGCAGAGAGTTGCGATGACCCACGCGAAGAGAGGTTAAAGATAGGTTTGGTAATAAACATAAGGTGTGGAGAGAATGCCAAGAATGGCAGTTAGGGATTTTTTTTTTGAAAATGTGTCGCTGGACGGTGATTGGTGGACAGGGGATATGGTGCGGGTTCATTGGCCGAAAGGTTAGAGCCACTGGTGACTGTGATTGGTGGGTCGGTGATGGCGTGTCGTCTCGTGACTGGTTAGAATTGTCGGTCAAAGAAAGTTTTTTTTTTTATCATAAAGTCTTCTGTATTTAGTTATTCACTCATAGTATTTCGAGTTGTAATGGATGTTTTGATTTTTTTGTGTATTTTTCTTACAATCTTTCCGGATAGTAGTCTTGGAATTTTAAAAAAACGATTTGCTTTATGATCAGCATTTGCCGTTGCCGAAGCTGTGTCTCGGTAACATTGCCGTGACGCTGCGCCTCCAAAACATACTGCCGTCCTGAAGGAACTTTACTTGATCGAAACACCATCAATAACCAAGATTGTCGTAACCGACCCGAAAAGAAAAAGAAAAAAAAGGTTATGTTACATACTTTTACACAATCATTACATTTTCTTCATGCATCAGAAGTCCAGAAATAGTCGGGAATAAGAAAAAAAGAAAGAATAAAACTATGATGCATGATCTAGTAATCCCAGCTAGGATATTTGCATACTTGAGACCCTAAGATCAAACCGCCAGTTACTCCCGAGCGGCGGAAACGGTTACGGAACACGAAAACGTATCCCCTTAAATCCCGGGAGAAAAATAGATTTATTCCTGACGAATCGGCGTGTAATTCAAGCTTGTTTTATTACTCGAGAAACGCGATGATACTGGGTTTCAGAAAAATGGATTCGGGAACGGGAGTCGTCGTCGTCGGGATCTGTCGTCGGGTAATACGCTCGGCGGTTCGGGTGTCGGGACGTCGCGTTACTCTTGTTGCATTCGCTTTGGGTGTGCGGGTTTGCTTCTGCATTTTTTTATTTTTTTTTGGGGGGGGGGGCAAGTGTGGGTGTCTTTGTTTCAGTTGTTTGTCTGTTTGTTTGTTTGTTTGTTTGAGGTTAGAGATGTTTAAGAAAATTAATAGAAATGAATTGATAAATAGAATAATGGATAGAACTTAGAAAAGGCAGGCAGGCACACACACACACACACACACACACACACACACACACACACACACACACACACACACACACACACACACACACACACACACACACACACACACACACACACACACACACACACACACAGCTTTGTTGCATGCGACTGCAAATACCGTGACTCCAACCATGGTGATACAAAACGAACGAGAATCTTCATCGCCAAAGCAAGCCATGCAACAACCGCGGCCCAGCGATGCCAGCTGCAATATTGCCAGCTTTGGAGCGGCGGCACGTGGCAGGTGCAGCCGCCGCGGGACAGGTCGGCGCGCGTGCGGCGATGGCGCGTGGCTTTCGGCTTCACGCTTCACGGGCGGGTGGACGCCGCCCGCCGCCCCTCCTCCCGCACACGCCCTTCCTTCCTCGGGATGGCCTTCCGATCTCCCTCCAGCTGGGAGGGAATCGGATCCTGATCTGTGTGTTCTTTCAGTTTTAATCTCTTTCTTCCACGTTTACATACTCGCTATCTCTCTTCCACCTTCTCTTCTTCCTCCTCCTCCTCCTCCTCTATCCACCTCCTCCTCCTTCTCCATCCACCTCCTCCTCCCTATCCACCTCCTCCTCCTCCTCCCCTATCCACCTCCTCCTCCCCCATCCACCTCCTCCTCCTTCTCCAACCTCCTCCTCCTCCCCCATCCACCTCCTCCTCCCCCATCCACCTCCTCCTCCTACCCCCCCTATCCTAGCTTCCCTCCCTGCCTCCATCCTCCCCTTTCTCACTCACTCCTCATCCCATCCCTGCCCCCCACCCTTCCTTCCCTCCCTCACCACTCCCTGCCCTCCTCCCCCTCACCCCTCCCCCCTCCCAAGTAGCAACCCACGAAGCCACACCCTTAATCCTTAGGAGATCGTCTGTGTGAAGTTGTAAAGAATAATAAATGTGTCGATAGGGTGTGGAGTGACGGGAGGCGGGAGGTTAATGCGTGGCCCATGATGACGTGTATGATGTCATCGGGTGACAGGTGCGGACTGTCACGGAATGTCATGTTGCTTTGTGGACGCGGATTATGTTCGGGTGAGTTTACTCGTAAGCTCACGCGTGAACTCGCACTCGTACTCACGCGCGTAGGGTTATGTAACGTGTGCACATTGTTGGGATTATATTTTTTTGTGGAATACGTTTATTGTGTATAGTTATGATGTAAAATAATTCTTTTTGCAACAATGATGACGAATAATGACAATAACAATGATAATAACCCCAAATATAATCAAACTACTAGCAATACTAACAAAGATGATAACAACAATCACGCCACAAATGACAACAACAGATCTAACAACAAGAAGAAAGAATGAGAATCACAAACACCAATAAACCAGTGAACGGGAAAGAACCAAACGCACACGAAAACAACCAAACAAAAACACATCACCGACCTTGAGGAGACGAAGACACGAGGGAATGAATGGAAAGGGATCAGCTTGTCCTCGAATCAGCTGGGCCGTTGAAGGGGTGGGTTTTATTATGCTGGTTGGTGGGTTTTAGTGGTTAATTGTTATCATTATTGGTCGGTGGGTTGAGGGGGGGGGGAGATATGAGGGTAGGTGGGGAGGAGGGAGGGTAGAGTGGTAGGAGGAAGGAGGGAGATGGCAAGAAGTGGAGAATTGTGAGTAAGAGAGTTATACACAAAGATATAAGTGGATTTAAACGTGGACGGATGAGAACAGTCATAGAATGTGGTGAATTGTGAAGAGAAGTGGTAACCGTTAAAAAAAAAAAAAGTGTATGCGTAACTTCACAGTGCATGCTTCACTATTCGACAACGGTAAAATGTATTACTAGAATAAGGAATCAGTGTTGCATAACTTGTACTGTTCTTTGACTTTCTTTGTATCAGTTTAGAGTTTAAAGTGTTATGACCCAAAGTTCTCGATGTACACTAATCGCATCACCTTTCGTAATAATCAAAGAAAAAAAACATATGCAAATGATGTATATCACTCAATTAGGTCACCCTGCATAATTATTGACACAGTTCAGAAAGGCTGTTAATGACAACATCAACAAGTATGCTTTGTTTTCTTTTCTTTTCTTCTTTTCTTCATTCATCACGTGTCTTATTGAGAACGCCATAATATCATGACGTCCTATTTCTCTTCCCATTGTTGTCTGCCATGACGAATCCTTTCATTGTTGCTGCCATGTCTTTGCACAATAAGATCTCTAAAATAAGGATAGGTGTGTTCGATTTTTTTCTTCTTTTTTTCCTTTCTCTCTCAAGATATACACGTCCGGTGATCTTGTGAATGAAGGAAATCATATTATTTTTTAGTTAAGTGTAATTTCTGAGACGTTGATTATCGCTTGATTGGGTGAATGAACAAAGAAATGCACGAGACTCTTTTTTTTATTCGAAGTGCAGCGTCGAAAGTGAATCTAAAATTTGGTAGCTTTTGGGTCGTTGATCACCTTTCGTCACTCCGAAGCCCAACCCGGTTCGAGTGAACTTCCGGTCGCCGCCAGACGCCCTTTCCTTTTTTCTCCCCTTCTTCCTCCAATATCCCCTTCTTCCACCCTATCCTCCTATCCCCTTCTTCTTCTTCTCTCCCCTACTACCCACCTTTCTCCTCTTCCCTTCTTCCCTCCTATCCCCTTCTTCTCTCCTCTCCCCTTCCTCCCCTCTCCCCTTCTATCCATCTCTCCCCTTCTATCCATCTCTCCCCTCTTCCCTTCTCCCCCTATCCCCTTCTTCCTTCCTCACCCCTTCTCCGCTAGACGTAAAGGAAAAAGAGGAAAGTCTATATCAACGGCACGCGATTTAGAGTACTCCTTTCCCGCCGCCCACGGCATTTCCTTCAATCGTTTTCTTCCTACTTCTCCTCCTTTTCTTCCTCCTCCTTATCCTTCTCCTTCTTCTCCTTCTCCTTCTTCTCCTTCTCCTTCTTCTCCTTCTCCTTCTCCTTCTCCTTCTCCTTCTCCTTCTCCTTCTCCTCCTCCTCCTCCTCCTCCTCCTCCTTCTCCTTCTCCTCCTCCTTCTCCTTCTCCTTCTCCTTCTCCTTCTCCTTCTCCTTCTCCTTCTCCTTCTCCTTCTCCTTCTCCTTCTCCTTCTCCTTCTCCTTCTCCTTCTCCTTCTCCTTCTCCTTCTCCTTCTCCTTCTCCTTCTCCTTCTCCTTCTCCTTCTCCTTCTCCTTCTCCTTCTCCTTCCCCTCCTCCTCCTCCTCCTCCTCCTCCTCCTCCTCCTCCTCCTCCTCCTCCTCCTCCTCCTCCTCCTCCTCCTCCTCCTCCTCCTCCCTCCCACTCCCCTCCCCCTCCTCCCCTCCCCCCACCCCCACCCTCCTCCCCTCCCTCTCCCCCATCCTCCACTCCCTCCCCTTTCCCCCATTTTCCTCTTCCTCCTCCCCCAAAGTGCAAACGTTTCCAGACGGCTTTGCACTCGTCACGGAAACATTATTTTGCTCCCAGGTTGAAATCTCGGGGCTACACCCATTGCTGGCGTAACTAATAGCCTCCCTCCCTCCCTCGCTCCCTCCCTTCCCTTTCCCTCCATGCACCCTGTCCCTTCCATTCCCTTCACCCCAGGGAATCCCTAGGGGAGGAGGGGTTGAAAGGTGGGGAAAGGGTGTGGGGGAGAGAAGCAAGTTCACAACTTTCCCACTGGAGATATAAGGGAAGAGAAGGCAATGGAAAACTAGGAGAAATAACCGAAAAAGGATGACTGGTATACACCGAGCGATATTGGTAAGCGCTGGTACTTGGTATATACTACTTACTACTTGTATTTTTGGTGGTCCTTTGGTATTTCCAGATTCGGTTGTGGTTTATTGGGTGTTGGGGGGGGGGGGGGGCGCAGTAGTGAAGTGTGGCGGGGGATCCCGTAGAGTGGTCTTGGTCATTCGTTTGTATAGCATGAGGTAATGCATATACTACCGCCGCCAGGAGAAAGAATAAATTAGAGTCCGTTTTTAATTACTCTCAGAGTAATGTACCTTAAAAGGTAGATAAAGCACACGATTTTATCTTGATTTTATCTAATTACTTTGAGTACGCTTACTTTTTTATTTCCGTATAAACAGAAATTACCCCGACACGTTTTCCCATAC
>BOPN01002571.1:152500-155000 GCA_017312705.2 Penaeus japonicus
AGTAGGCAGGCAGACAAGCTAACTGACTGGCTGACTGACTAACTGACTGACTAACTGACTGATTGACTGAATGAATGAATGAATGAATGAATGAATGAATGAATGAATGAATGACAGACCGACTGAATGACTGCCTGAGTGATACACACAAACCAACAGACAGGCAAGTCCGGCGGACAGCCAGATGCAAATAGACATACAAACAAAACAAGAAGAAAAAACAGATCATCAGAGAATTAGAGAAACTGAGATAGGCAGACAGACAGACAAATAAACATACACAAAGTTGAAGCTCACAACTGCTCCCCCTCTCCTCCCCCTCCTCCCCCACCCCCTCTCGCTACTTCCTGCCCATTCCCTTCCCCTCTCCCCTTCTCTTTCTCCCCTCTCCTTCACCTTTCCCTACAGCCCTTCCCCTCCTTCTTCATCCCTATCCCTACTCCCTCCTACCTCATCCCTATCCCTACTCCCTCCCTCATTCCCTTCCCCCTCCCTCCCTCCCTCCCTCTCTCCCTCCCTCTCTCCCTCCCTCCCTCCCTCCCTCCTTACCCTCCTCCCTCATTCCCTCCTTACCTTCCTCCCTCCTCCCTCCCTCCCTCCCTCCCTCTCTCCCTGTTTCTCTTCTTCCCTCCCTCCCTCGCTCCTTACCTTCCTTCCCCTCTTCCCCTTCCTTCTTCCTTCCCCTCTTCCCCTTCCTTCTTCCTCCCTTCTTCCTTGCCTTCCTTCCTTTCTCCCTTCTTTCCTTCCTTCCTTCCTCCTTCCTTCTCTCTCTCCCTCCCTCTCCCTCCCTCCCTCCCTCCCTCCCTCCCTCCCTCCCTCCCTCCCTCCCCCCCCCCCCCCCCCCCCCCCCCCCCCCCCCTCCTCCCTCCCTCCCTCCCTCCCTCCCTCCTTACCCTCCCTCCCTCCCTCCCTCCCTCCCTCCCTCCCTCCCTCCCTCCCTCCTTCCCCCCTACTACCCGCATGCCGACATCCCCTCCATCTTTCCGTTCATGTAATCTCCACCGCCTCCTGTGTCTCTCTTCATCTCTGACCCCCTTGCTTCGCTCCCAGATCTATCTTCATTCATGCTACTTTTGTTCTTTCTCTCTTTCTTTCTTTCGCTCTCTCTCTCTCTCTTTCTCTGTCTCTCTTTTTCTCTCTTTCTCTCTCTTTCTCTCTCTCTCTCTCTCTCTCTCTCTCTCTCTCTCTCTCTCTCTCTCTCTCTCTCTCTCTCTCTCTCTCTCTCTCTCTCTCTCTTTCTCTGTCTCTCTTTCTCTCTCTTTCTCTCTCTTCTCTTTTTCTCTCTTTCTCTCTCTCTTTTTCTCTTTCTCTTTTTCTCTCTTTTTCTCTCTTTCTCTCTCTCTTTTTCTTTTTCTTTTTCTTTTTCTTTTTCTCTCTTTCTCTCTTTCTCTCTCTCTCTCTCTCTCTCTCTCTCTCTCTCTCTCTCTCTCTCTCTCTCTCTCTCTCTCTCTCTCTCTCTCTCTCTCTCTCTCTCTCTCTCTCTCTCTCTCTCTCTCTCTCTCTCTCTTCTGTCTCTTTTCTCTCTCTCTCTCTCTCTCTCTCTCTCTCTCTCTCTCTCTCTCTCTCTCTCTCTCTCTCTCTCTCTCTCTCTCTCTCTCTCTCTCTCTCTCTCTCTCTCTCTCTCTCTTTCTCTCTCTTCTCTCTCTCTCTCTCTCTCTCTCTCTCTCTCTCTCTCTCTCTCTCTCTCTCTCTCTCTCTCTCTCTCTCTCTCTCTCTCTCTCTCTCTTCCTCTCTCTCTCCCTCCCTCCCTCTTTCTCCCTCTCCCTCTCCCTCTCCCTCTCTCCCTCACTCCTTCTCCCACTCCCACTCTCCCCAACTCTCTCTCTCTATCACTCCCTTTTCTGTCTCTCCATACCTCTTCTATATCCATTTATCCATCTATGTATCTTTTTTTTCTATCTGTCTATCGATCTATCCATTTTTCCTTTCATTCATTCTCGCCAACACCAACTTCCTCCCCAACAGAATTCGCAAGCAGAAAATTAGCGCCTGCATTCGCATATTTTCATCAATGTTGCAAATATTCATCGACCGCCAATAATCTCACGTCGATCATGCGTTTCCGTAGCGTGGAAGCTCGGCATTCGAAGGGCAAATATTGCATACATACTTTTTCAATGTTGATATCTCTGTATTATCTCGATTGAAAAGAGATATGCGATTTAGATCTGGTTTGTTGTTGTTGTGTTTATTTTTTATTTTGTTGTTTTTATTTTTTTATTTTGTTTTTATTTTTTATTTTTGTTGTTGTTTTTATTTATATCTTTTATTTGTAGCGGGATGTGATGTGTTTGTTTGGTCTGTGTATGTGCGCTGTTTTTGCTTACCTTATGCGATGGGATGAAGTTCTTAGAAGTTAGAATAAAAACGTATATTTTGCATTATTATTCCTATCTGTTAATTCATCTCTTTATTTACATGAGTCATATTTAGGATTTATTTGTTCTGCGGTGTGCAGTCTTACATAGTGGGCGTGGCTGTTGTAAGAAAGTGTGTGATT
>BOPN01002571.1:165000-177500 GCA_017312705.2 Penaeus japonicus
GGACTTCAACCAAGGCCATTATTGTGAACGCGTGGCTACGAAGCGTAACTCTGTACACGTGGAAAATAACCTTTAGTGATTACCTGTTAAACGAACGTGTAGTGTAGTATGTGATAGGGTAGGTGAAGTTAGGATTTTTGTAAATGTATATATTTTTATAGTATTCTAGTAAATGTATTCCAGAGTCTTGGAGAGTAAATTAAAGTAATATTAGGCGTTAAAGATAGTGACGGATTTTGTCTTTTTTCTTTATTTGTAATGTTATATTAAATTTCTGATTTTTTTAATTGTGTGTGTGTGCGTATGTCCGTGTGCTTGTACGCTTCTATTAAATACACTCTTACCGCTAATGTAGACCCACACTAATTCGAGTTTGCGTTTTATAATACATTTGCGGATACTCACGTTACACGTATCATGATACAAATACTATGATACACATGGGGAAATACATAACTCTTATCTGAATGCATATAATACGCAGTCGACAATGAGACAGTACGATCCCCCGCATTCACCCAAAGCAAGCCATTCTCAACCAACGAACTTTCCACTAACCGGCCTCAACCCAATCCTTCCAGGGCGACACCGTACGCGTAATCTGGTCCTATGACGAGCAGGATCCAACGACCCAAGATAGGATTGGAATGCACAGTCACCGCGGCACCAGGAGTCTTTACTTACGGGAACCCAAACTGGCGCAACTGAGAGCCTCTCCTGATATCCGCCACTGGGACATTTTATCACCGAGTGTAAGTCGATCGTTCCCCCCGTTTAATACCGCCATTTTACTTTTTTTTAGGTTTTGATGATCGTGTGATGATAATAATAATGGTAATGGTATTGATATTTGATTCTGATATTTATGTAGGTTTTTGATTATATTGATAGTAATAATGATAATGATAGCAATAGTAATGGTTAAAGTGATGATGATAATGATAATAACAATGATGATGATTGTGATAGCGACAATAATAATCATAATAACAATGATACTGATACTACTAATAATAGTAAAAATGATGATGACAATGATAAAGCTTATATAAAAAATAATGATAATGATAATTTATTGATATGATAATGAAATAATGATAATAATAGTAATGGAATGATAATCATGTTAACGATAATGATGAAGGTACTAATGGTGATAATGATAATAATATTGCTAATGATAACAATATTGATAATGATAATAATAATGGTAATAGTAATGATTATAATGATCTTGATTAATAATAATGATAATACTAGTAATGATAATGATAACAAAAATGATGATGATGAGGATAATAATAATAGTGATAATAATAAGTAGTAATACTTAACAGTGATAATAATCATTATAATAATAATGACGATCACCATCACCATTATCACCACCACCATCATCATTATCATCATCACTATCACCATCACCACCATCACCATGATGATGATGATCATCATCATCATCATCATCATCATCATCATCATCATCATCATCATCATCATCATCATCATCATCATCATCATCATCATCATCATCATCACCATCACCATCACCATCACCATCACCACCACCACCACCACCACCACCACGACCACCACCACCACCATCATCATTATCCGATCATCAAACAAATATTCTTCCCATACGCGAGGGCAAAATGAGAGCAAATTTAATCAACGTATTTTGTTCCTTCCAGGTCAGCTTGCCGGATGACCTGAGAACACTCTATTGGTGTAAACTGTACAAGATACCCAATTTGAGGCAGAAGACGCATGTCATTGGGGTAGGTTTTTGATTGTGCAAGATTTGTTTTTTTTTTTTCGTCGTTGTTTTTTTTATATCTGTTTCATTATATGGCTTCATCGATCTATTTGTCTACCTATTTCTCTCTCTCTCTATCTATCTATCTATCTATCTATCTATATATAAATATATCTATGTATCTATATATTTATCTATCTATCTACATACCCACATGTTTAACTATATATCTATTTCTTTCTCTCTCTCTCTCTCTCTCTCTCTCTCTCTCTCTCTCTCTCTCTCTCTCTCTCTCTCTCTCTCTCTCTCTCTCTCTCTCTCTCTCTCTCCATCCATCCATCTATCATACACACATATACAAGATGATGCTCTCCCTCACCAAAAACCTCCTACCATCATTATCCACACTACCATCTCCAATCATTTATCGAATCCTCTTCCTCCTCCTTTCCGTCTCCCAGTACGTGCCGTTGATAGAGGAGACCAACCTGCAGCACGTCCACCACATGCTGCTGTACGAGTGCCACCTTCCCAACTCAAACAGGCACCTGGAGAAGTTCGTGGCTGCCAAGGGAGCTCAGTGCTATGACCGCAACATGCCGTTTTCTTGGTCGGCTTGCAACACTCCGATTGTTGCCTGGGCTGTCGGTTCAGAAGGTAAGGCAATAAAGGGGTATAAAGATTGTATTGGTGTTATTGTTGTCATTGTTATTGTTATTATTGTTATTATTTATTATTATTATTGTTATTAACATTTTATTATTATTATTATCATTATTATTATTATCATTATTATTATTATTATTATTGTTGTTATTATTATTATTATTATTATTATTATTATTATTATTACTATTATTATTATTATTGTTATTATTATTATTATTATTATTATTATTATTATTATTATTATTATTGTTATTGTTACATTATTAGTAGTGTTGTAATTATTGTTATCAGTATTTTAAGATTTCAGTTTTTACTTTTTTTGTTTTTGTTATGATAAGTTTTCTTCAATTCTCTTATTCAGACAGTAAAGTTGATATATGTAGGACATATGTAGGACATATCTGAGGATTTAAGTATAGAAAGTAATTTAAAGTAATCTGATACAAAAATATATAATTACATATAATATTGAAGTATGCTAACTTCAGTTTTTCAATGATACAGTCAGTTTTCCCATTTTTCTTTGGTAGATCTTAGGAAATGGAATAAACCATAGCAATACATTAAATGGTGACAGAGAGGTAGATGCAACCAAAAACCATAATAAATAGGAAGAAACAGCTAGAGATACAGATCAAGAGACAAGGAAGAGAGAATATGGTCCATTTTTCAACAGACCAGAAGGTATTAACTCACTATTGTATTCTCATCACAGGTGAGATGTTTCCAGAACATGTAGGAGTCCCAATGGGAGAGGAACACGGTGGAGCTACGTACTTTATGCTTGAAATCCATTATAACAATCCAAATCTAAGAAGAGGTGAGAGAGGGGTTCAGAATCTCTTGTATTTGCATATCTTTTGGTTATTCCTTATCTGATGATTATTGAAAGGATGATTGGTATAATGTTGTCTTGATATTTTTATTTTTCTTGATACATATATTTACTGTTATATGATAGAAACTGTAATTGTTTTTTTAAGAGGTCTAACCCATCCACAACTCTTATTGTACTTCTTCAGTCTCCTATTAACTAACAAAACAACTTATCAGCTTCATTTTAATTTATTTTATGATATGAAATCATCTACAGTGCTGTATCACAATCTCTTTTTTTTTAATTGCAGGTGTAGTGGACTCATCGGGTGTGAGAATAATGTACACAGAGAAACTGCGACAACACGATGCAGGAATCTTGACATTAGGACACACTGTATCTCCCACACACATAATCCCTCCAGGACAAAAGTGGAATACTGTAGCCCTTTGTACGGCTGATTGTACAGATGAGGTGATTATTAGAGTTATTATAAGGATATTTTGCATGATTAATATTTTTTTTATGTTTGTGTGTGTATTTGTGTATGTGTGTGTGTATTTGTGTATGTGTGTGTGTGTACGTGTGTGCGTGTGCGTGTGCGTGTGCCTATGTGTGCATGCGCATGTGTGCAGTTGCTAGTGCATATGTGCTTTTATGGAGGTCTTTTTATGATGTTCCTGTAACTCTTACCTACAGACTCTGCCAAGAAGTGGGATCAACGTGTTTCAAGGCTTCTTACACGCTCATCTCTTAGGATCTTCCATATCCGTCACTCAGATACGCAAAGGAAGGGAATTACCAAATGTATTTAAAGGTAACTTTTATGCATTTTACATTTTCTTTATTTTTCTTTTCTTTTACATAGTTTTACAACATTTTTTACCTCCTCTTTTTTCATCTTTGTCCTATGTCATCTTTACATATATGTTACCTGTCTTAAATAATTTGACAAAAAGGGGAGATAGACAGAACTTAAAATATTTATTTGTAATACTAATGAGAAAAAAAAATGAATAAAGATTGGCAGTATTTATATTTGAGAATTTATTTCAGAGAAAAAAAAAATGCAACAGTACCAAAATAGAGAAAAGGGTATTCATCCACTTTTTGAAGTCTATGTTACCTGTTTTTCTTTTCTGTCAGTTCTTCCTTATTCCAAATAGAGTAATGTTCCTTCTTAAAAAAAAAAAAAAAAAAAAAGTAGGAAGAAAAAGAAGGATGAGAAGTGTTTTTTCTAATTATTTGCTTTTTCCATGCACACAGACATGTCTTACGATTTCAACTACCAGCAAGCTCGAGTACTGAAGGAGGAAATGAAAATCATGCCAGGAGATTCCTTAATAGTCAAGTGTGGCTATGACTCTACCAAGAGAAAAATGCCAACATTTGTAAGTAGTGCCATCCACCCCCCACCCCCCAACCACACACATTGCAGATTACATAGTAAACCACTCCCATCTGATAATCTCAATTTTAATCTGCATCATCACCATTATCATCATTAAACCTTCTCTATTTCAAGGGTGGATTTAGCACTGAGGACGAGATGTGTCTGGCTTTCCTGACCTATTACCCGAGGGCGAATCTCTCTGGCTGCTACTCGCGACCCGACATGGCTCTTGTCTTTGATACATTTGGCATTCAGGATCTCTTCGATAATGATATGTGAGTGGAACTGTATTCAATAATGTTGTCTGCTTTGATACTGGAGTTCATATTTATGGAAATGTTATAGTTACTGATAATGTTGTATAGTAGAAATGTGATAATGTGTGAGTTTATTTAATTATCATACTTTATGATTATTTATTCTTTTATTGTTTAATTGGAAGTCCTGGAATAGTGATTGATTATGATGCCTGAATGGAAATATATTTGTAGTGTGGATATTTCTTTTATTTTTTCTTCTGTTTTATTCTAATGCTGACATTACATAGAAAAAGCCAGTTGATTAAAACCAGTGATTAGTCTTATAGTTATATATATTTTTCAATGTATCCTTACAATAGATTACAGCTGTTACATATAATTTTTTTTTTTTTTTTTTTCAGGAATATATTCAATGACCAGAGTTTCAGGTGACTATAAAAATTAATTATTTTTTCTTAAAAGATTGCAGTATTGCTTTTGATTCTTCTTGCAACCTTTTTATCTAAGCTTGAAACAGTAAATTGTTTTGATGTAATGTATACAGTAAGTCACTTATAAATGAAATATTTGAAGAAAAAAAAGCATGAAGAGAAATTCCTTACCCACTTCCTTGCCCTACAGTGAGGAATACATCAACGAGGAGCTTGAAAACACATCCTTAGCCAGAATGAAGGACAGAGTAAACAAGCCTTCAGACATCCACCTTGGAAATATCTACCGTTACATCATTGCGAAAGCACCTCAACGTAAGAAAAGATCTTTGAGAGTTTTGGCATCTTCAAGAATAGGCATAAATACTTTACAAATCTTGCTTTTCAGTTTCAATATTTTGTGAAGTTGTAGATACAAATTTTCTAAATTGAGGAATTATTACTCAGATTTTAAAAAATGGAAATTAACATAAAGATTATCTTTACTGATTCCCAAGTAATGTATACCTGTAAACATTTATGGAACATTTCATTCTTATTCATCACAAGTACCTATAGAACTATTTTTCTCAATGAGAATATCTCATTTTGTCAGTCGCAAAAAGCTAATATGATTATTCACCGGCAGGCTACTTCAATACATCTTTTTACGAAATCCTGCACGATAAAACTACATGGCAAGATGCACACATGATCTCCACCTTGCAGGAAATGATTGTGTATGGGCAGCATGAGCCTTCATGTGAAAATCATGGCAGGATTCTTGTAGATGGGGTAAGTTGAGAGAACTTTGATTGTGTGCTTTTTTTTTTTTTTTGGTACTGTGTATTTAGTGCTTAGGGATTGGGGAGTGTGACTTTATCCTAAGCTTGGGATTTTAGATGGTCCTCAGTCATGGAAAGTCCAAATAATGTGGTTGGGAAATGCTGACCAAGTGAAGGCTTTTAAACTGGTATTTAATTTGTAGAATAAATTAATATAGGCATGACGGGGGAAGTTTGTGTTTATTACTTATTATTTGATTGTTGTGAATTTTTTATAATGTGTATTAGTAACATGTATATTAATATGATATTGAAGGAGGTTAAAAAACATTTTTGTCTTTTCAGTTACCAAAGAAAGTCAAATATCCAAACTTCATAGCACTCCAGAGGGAAGAACAGCAGTGTACTCTAGCAGAAAAAGATACCGAGGTGTATAAGATTGAAACTAATATAGCAGTACCATCAATACCAAACAAGAAGACAAAGATTCAAGAGAACCAAGGTACATTTTTTTACCCTTCCTGATTAGTGTTGAAGGCCATACTACTTTTTTTGTTTTTTGTTTTCTGATAACTATTAAAACAAGGACCTTTATCACATCATTGTGCCAATATTGTGTCATATAATTATAGCAGTTTTGTTTATCATGAACTAAACCTATATATCTCAAAGAATCATACCATTATTTTTTCCCATAATTACACTTGTGCTGTAAATATTATCCAATTTGGCACACAGGAGAACCTGCGAATCCAACAACTAGTCCAGTGAAACCTGCAGCAACCGTCCCATGGCGTCCCCAGAAGGAGAATGAAGTCGAGAAAGATTCTCTCACACAGAAAGGAGGGGTTCCTTCTGTAGACCAGAATTCCTACCTCCTCTATGCCATTGTCGTATTCCTTTTGATACATGAAGCATAAAGTTAAACCCATATGACTTTATTTAACTTCACTACTATGTAGGTTGTATATATATATTGCTTAGTGTCTGACTCCATATTTTGAATGTGGTTATGAATGTGAGTGCCTTTTTTTTAGAAAGTATTTATGAGAGAAAGCTGAGTGGGTCTTTTATGGAATGATTTTTGTCTCCAGGGGTCAGTAGACAAAAGTTTGAGATTTTATACTTGCACTGATAAACTATATGTATATTTAGATATGCTTTTTACCATCACATTTTGGATACTTATATCAGCAATATTGTGATACTAGAATAGAATTTTGCCAGGTGAGGTTTTTGGTGAGATATATTTATGTAATGCATTTTTAAATATTATTTCCTTTTGCTCTCATATTCTCGCTATAGATGTGCAGTGGCTCTGCAGATATGTCTATACTTATGTGTATCTACTACTGAATTTAGTCAATCAAAAATCTATTGAAGACAATACAAAATTGGTATGAGAAAAAAAGAATATGATAAAAGCCTCTGTCCTCATTTTCCGTAGTTTATATGGGAGACTGAATTTTTGCCAATGAATAGATATTTTATTTTATTACAATATAGTTAATCTATATGTATATATAGCAAATTACCAATAAGGTTTAAAATGAAAATATTTCTTTGGTTATTACTTCATAGCCTCAATGAGGGAAAATATTTATCATCAAGTTAAAATAATTTTTGTTTCATTCTTTTAATTTTTGTTTATCTGACTTTATACAGAAACCGGATGTAAAAGCCTGTATGTACTTTTCTCTAGAAGTTCAATTAAAAAAAATAAAAGACTGGAAAAACTGAAAGCAAATTCCTCTTTCATTCACCTGTAATTATTTGACACAGCATAATACCTTTAACCCATTGGTACCCAACGACGCCTATACATTTTATGGCAGAATGCACACAACTGTTAGGTACCATGTAAAAACTGTCATGAGATTTGAATGTGTGTTTCTGATAAAGTAATTTACTGAACAACTTTATTATTAGTGTTATTAGTTATTTTGTAGTCCTACCCACATTTTTTATTATCATTATCACCATCTTGCCATGGCATGTATATTTTTGGCAAGAGATTTGAACATCAGTGTTTTTGATTGTTTTTTCATTTACATTGAGTTATTTATTAAACATCTATGTTATTAGTTGTATAATTACAATCATGGCTTTTATTATTTTCAAGATGAGTTATTTTTGACTAAATTAGTAGATTGGTGTGTTTATGCTTCTTTCCTTTTTTTTTTTTTTTTAGCTTAGTACTGATATCCTTACTATACGTCAAATTATATAGATGATAAATTTTTTACTGATATATTTATTTTAAAAGTGTCATTGGTAATTTTAACGTTTCATGGCACTTATTTTCCAGATCCCACCCTGAACTACTATGTCCGTGATTATGTGACTTGGCACAAACGTATAGGTGTATAGAAATAATATAAAGCGTAATTTTTGTTTTCATCCATTAATAAACCTTCCTTTCCATAGAATCTAATCTACATGATAGGAAAATGTGGAGTATATACAACAATATAAGTCAATTAAAACCTTCAAGCTGATGAAATAAAAACTATATACTTCACAGTAGGTGTAAACCCTCAAATCAGGTATTACACATTCAAGCCAATGGCCTAATCATAATGTTCAGAGTGACAATATTGCTGTTGAGAGGCTCCTACAAACTCTTCCATGTCAGTGGACCATCCACTTTAGAAACATACCCGGTGTCATTAACCCATTGCAAACAGGAATAGGATTGGCCTGACCACTCCCCAGAATGGGCATTATTGCCACCTGTGCGGTACCCAATTTCGGTTTAATTTCAGTGCGAGGAAACTTCAGGAGACCTTTTGCACTCTCTTCCACTCATTCGTTATAATACTAGAGCCATATTTATGTTTGTCTTTTTTTTGCATTCTACCGTATTGTGAGACTTATAAGTGCTATATGACAGTCTTTATCAATGTTGCAATAGTCTAAAATTGTAAAATCAGCATATAATGTTCTTTATACTCGGTGTGATAAAAGTATTGCAGTTTTATGGAAGGACATAAACATATATGAAAGAAACAACCATCTGCAAATGTGCTTACATGAAGAGTTGGGGTAGAGGAAGTAAACCTGTGTTTAGGACTGTGAATGCCACAGCAAAAGCAGCCAAACTAGCCCACGGGCACATTGTAGACAATGGACATGGTCTGGGTCATCTTCCTCTTCTCACTCTGTCTGCATATGCAACATTGCCAGTAATTTTGAGCAGGATGTTGGCATCTATCTGTGCATCTTCTCTCTCTGAAGATAGTGCTTGCTAATGACAGTGAATGGGTGCCATTCATCCTGCTGGTGCAGGAGTGGTGCAATCTATGTCTGGGATTCTAGATCAAATATATTTTGCTGAACATTACTGCAATTATAGTAATTATAATTGAAATAATCATCATAAGTCACAAAAAAGTTATTACCTATAATACAACAAAGAAACACAGCAATCTACTTCTCTGCCAATGTTAAAAATGCTGCGACACTATTGTCATATATATCATGATGGCTGCTATCAAGCCAAAAATCATGCGTTGTGTATGTCACGACAACCAAAAGTGCAAATACTATCAGAAATTAGTGTATAATGATGTATTTTGTCCAAATATGTTTGTTCATGTAGCAAACTACATTTTCCCAATCAGATAATTCAAGCCAAAAACCAAGACATTTTCTGAACCATTATCATAAAACAAGGTTAGTTACTGAGACCTTTATACTGCAATAACTACTGATAACATAAGCTGATAAGACGTTAATATATTGGCTGTATAGATGAGGTCAATTTACCCAATGGAAATTAATTATATAACCAATATAAATATACCAATGCACTGTATATCCTAAACAGAGCTCCTTACTAAGAGCTTTTGCATTTCAAGCTTCTATAATTTATTCCTCTTTTTTCTACACCAGATCTCTAGATAATCATTTTATTCCACTTCAAACAAAAGCAATAAAAAATAAAATATAAACAGATATGCAATTTTGGAATGTGTGCTGTGCAATTTCCACATTTAAAAGGGATATTAAAAATTATTGTACTTATTTTATTCATTATTATATATATGATTTTAAATATATGTATATATATGTATATGTATATGTATATATATATATATATATATATATATATATATATATATATATATATATATATATATATATATATTCATTTATTTTTAATTAAACACAAATACATCATTCTGTGATATTCAGTAGTACAAGATTACAATTACTGAAATATTAACCACATACATAAAATCAAAAAAGAAAATATGTACCACCATATTTCTTTTGTCTGCATAACATTGGAAAACATAAATACAAAAAGTAGCATATTCAAACTCACTAGTGTTTCCCAACATTTTCACCAGAAAGGTCTGTCTATTGTACAAACCAGTTTCATTTTTCACTTTCATCTCTCATTTGAAAGAAATATATGAGTGAACTAATTATAAACTGGGAGTTTATTTTCAACTGCCTTACTGCAAGTAAATAGCAGACCCCAGGAATTTAGGGCCAGTGTTCATAAAAGGTCATATACTCTTGATATTTCTCAGACAATAAAAGTCTTTGACTTAGTAATTTTAACTATACCTATTCACAAAAATTATTTTGACTCCCACATTTTGTTTACAATTCATCCAAAGTTTAAGACAGGTCTGCCCTTATGAGATCTGTACAATAATAATGGAGATGATAAGGCTCTTGGTGGATGGCAATAGCTGAGACTGAATATAAATATATATATATGCATTGTATTAGGACAATTTTAACAATTCTAATCTCCGCAACAATTGGTAATATTACAGACAGGTACCCTCAAACCTTACCTATCCATGTAGTAGGGAAATTTCTAACAATTTACACATCAAAATGAATAGAAAATAAATTCAGAAGAAATATAACTCTTAATTTTTAACTAATGATAAGTTAGTTTAATTGGTACCACTCTTCTCCAGTCTGATATGTGTTGAAGATAACCTTGTGAGAGTAATGATAAGGAAAACTTTAGGGCCCTTCTTCTTTTATTGTTCAATCATAATTGCAACATTCTTTTTGAAAAATGCAAATGGTATCACTTGCCTACATAGGTGATAACAAATGTGCAATACACTCCTAAGTGCATTCATTGCAATAGTCAAATAAAAATCATAAGACAATCATTGAGTCAAAGACTGTTTTTAGGACTTTCCTTATATTTGTTAAGCAAAATTCTATGACCATAGATAAATATCATCTTAGCATCCCTAACTGGGAACCACTGTATTAACTCCTGTGACATGGGCCACATATTTAGATGTTTGGCCTGGACTGGGCATCTTAAGATGTGTTTTCTATCATTTTCTAGACTTGTGGTATGATATATGAATCTATGTATGACATTTCAGCAAAGTGATACTTATCAGCATTTGGTGTGTTGCATCAGTTACACAACTGAAGGAATAACTAGCTTGCATTTTGAACATAATAATACATTGCAAAAGTGCATTAACATGAGAAAATAATGTATATATACACATGAAGTTCACAAGAAGCAGAAAGGCCTGGCATACATAGAAACACACACTCACTTAAAATTTAAAATTTTGATAAAGAGAGAAAGAGAAAAAAAAACATCATGAAAACCAATCTCTGAGAAAGTGGAATGGAAATATGAACTTAAAAGTCTAGCAAAGTATCACAAATTTCTCCTATTTGTGCTTAATCATTGTACGTATCAAAAAGCTTGTACAATAATAAAAATAATAATAAATATTCACAGGTACTTGGCATGTAAAGAATATTTACAAAGAACAAAAGAATTACAAATGGTAAACACTGTAATCTGATCAACAAACAATATTGTCTTTGTAGAAAAAGAACCAACTTTAAGTATTATATATATATATATGTATGTATATATTGTAATGAGTAGTTACAAAATCTCATGTCTATGTCACAATTTTACATAAAGTCTTTACGTGCTACATTGAACTGGAGTTGCTTTACAGTGCAATAATGACAACACTGACCACAAAACTGAACAGTGCTGGAGTGAGAAGATTAGTGAGATAATACTATCCTACAAATGTGTTGTAATATCATTTCATCCTCCCCCCATCCTCTAAAATAATGGTAACAATCTCTTCAGAACTATACTTTGGCACCATCTGCCCTTCAATTAAATACCGTGATGAAACATGGCCAACAGCCGGTATTTTTACCTATTTTCCTCCACATGTTCCTGCTGAGTAAGGAAAGCTAAAACCAAAATTGTTCTTAAAAGATACATGTATATCTGTATGATGCTTGACTCTTGAGATAACCAAGCATGTCTATATTCCATTGGTGTGTGAATCAGAATCAAGGAAAATGTAGGAGCAAGCCTATTCCTTTTTATCTTTTCATCATCAAATACTTTTACATACTGTCAGAAAAAAAGA
>BOPN01002572.1:17500-45000 GCA_017312705.2 Penaeus japonicus
CTGTGGGCAAGATATCTCAACAACAAGCTCTTGTACACAATCCTCTTAACCTCTGCAATAATAGTTACACTTAATGTTTATCCACTGAAGCCTGGTAGATGAACTTTCTAAGAATTCTCGAGATACAACATTTACAAAAATAAAAAGGTTGATAGAATGAAAAGTATTTTCCTTTTTTTTATTTTACTTCCAAAAATATTATATAGAAATCAAAATATAATAATAAAAAAAAGTGCAATAGCAAGTGCTAAAGAGTTCTTAGCATGGTGTGACTATCTACAGCCAGTTATTGCAGTTGAATCTAGTGTTAAGCCCGGAGCACTATTCAGTAGAGTATAATGCAAAAGTATGAAATTACATAAATTATCTCTCAACAGTTCTTATCAATGCATTAGCACATACATTTTGTGAGTGTTTGCATTCGTGTTCTGTGCGTGACTGTGTGTCTCGTGTCTGTGTTTGGTTCTACATTAGCGTTTCGTGTCTGACAGCGTTAGTATGAGAGTGAGTTTCTTTTCTATGTGTGTCTATACAAGTGTGTGTACGCATTTATGCGTGTGCGTGAGTTTGTGTGTGTGTGTCTGATGGTGAAGGTTTAATACCAACTTTACCAACTAACATTCGGGGATGAGTCAATCGTTAACACCTCCAAAATAAAACTAGAAAAAATAGTATTTTGGCCCACAAAGGATTCCTCCAGCTGTTTTAGCAGAACTTCCAGCGGTTGCCACAGTTATTGCACAAAACAAACGTCGTCATCGGTTCATCAGAACTTCTTGTCTGCATCTATTAGGGAAAATGAGAAACACATTAGTAACTACAATATATAGGAGCAACTAATGAAGCACAACAAGTTGCCAAACTACATTGTACATAGACATATAAAAATAGAACTGACATCAAATAGAGCAGACATCTTTGTACAAGACTTAACTGATAAAGCCATTTTTATCAACAATTCTCAATTGCATTCTTCTTAATCCCCTAAGAACACGAGATGGCAAATAGATTATTTTGAAGTACTACACCCTTTAAAGACAGCTTCAAACATACCTGATTGTAGGTGCAATTCCTCTGTCCACACTTGCCGCACTTGAGCAAGTCTGTCTTGGTGCCTTGGGCCACTGCCAGCTGGTGATCATCAATGGCCTCCTTGGTAAACTTCTCTCGGAGCGCTTTCATTTCATCACTTGCCATTTCCTGCACGGATGGGATCAAAAAGATTATAACACCGTTTCATTCATCAGTCCATAATTACGCAACACCTTTCACGCTGAGTAAATAGTGTTGAGTTTGTCATTCAGCCACACAAAACTTCTTTGTTGAAAGCATGAGAAATATTCTATAACAAAGAAGTTTGGAACTCCACATCTTCCTTACACTGATAAATAAAAAAATTGCCTTAAAAAGAAATTACCACTTACCCTACATTCTAAAAGATAGAAAAAAATATCGATGATTTTAATTTTCATTCCTAATGTGCAAACTAGCACAGTAAGTTTTTATCAATCCCTCCACAAATGTCATGACCAGCAGGGTCAGATAATTTTCATATTGCAATCTTTCTTTTGTTGAAATTACAGGCTTTTTATTCCTAGTGTTAAATTGTATCATTTTGCTAATATATAATTTCATAACATAAGTTTAGAAAACAATATAAAACAAACACATCCTAAGATGCCCAGCCTAAACTTCATATCTTAACCCATTCCCGACGGGGGAATTCTAGCCTTGAATGTCCAAATGCCGGGGCGTTCAAATGATTAGGCCTAAATCAATTGAATGGCCGGCACAATACTGTGCCGCCCGGCAACTGGGCTTTTGAATGCGCGGTACACATGCTGTACCACCCGTCCTGTGTGGGTTAAGATGTGGCCCTTCCCAGAATGGTTGATAATATATAATCTCAGAGATAATTCTGGCAGGTAATCACATTAGTGCAGACAAAACATACTAGTTGCTGTACTAAAAAAAGTTGTGCCTAAAACTGAGTATCTCTTTGTTCCACACAAAGTCATCCTATTACATGTTAATATTAGTTTCTATGTAGTCACATACTAACAAAGAGATATTTAAAACAATAAATACTTTAATATCAGGGTAATTAAGAAAATATTGGTAAATATGCAACATTTTCCTTCTTGAGACAGAAACTGCATTAACATGTAGGAGACATTTAACATTTCTTGTAAAAGACAGTATTTTTCCCTCACCTTTTTCTTCCCATAGCACACATAATTCAGACATGACAATGATGATGATAATGACAATAATGGTGACAACAATGACAAAAACAACCATACAAATTTGGCACAATAACTTACATCAGATGACATGGTGGCCATTCTCTTAGGAGAAATAACACCTCTGAGGACATTTTCTCGCAGCTGTGGGTTCTTGCTGTCCTTGAGGTTATACACCCGAGATCGTAGGCGATTTTTATAGGCGGCATCGGTATTGCGGTACTCCTGATAGATGGCTTCCTCAATCTGTTCTCCGAGACTCTCTGGCGTGTCGACAATACCATCTGGTAATTCTGAAAACGAAAACCTCCCATAAATATATATAACTTAAATTCTAGGTCATATACATAAAATTCTTCTTTGGAATATAGATCAATTATAAGAAACAAAACAAAGTAAATACCATTCTGCACTATATAAAGAAAATTAAATCTTATACTTTTCAATATTGGCAAAAAATGTGTCATGCTTTGTCCTACACTTGTATGTGATGAATTCTGCATGGAAATACTAATACAGGTAAGGACACAAGAAGGCTAAATTGAGAATAGGGTGATCATTGTTCAGCATAAAGCAGATCATGGCTTTGTATATACTATATTTCATCAATCTATTAAATTTCTGTACCCAGTAATTTGGGTGGTACAACATATCTAGCTATTATTCCCATCATGTCAAATGAGGATAATTCTATTCCTTGCATCACCCACCACATCCTCCTAACTGCCGACTCATTTCCATAATTCCAGGTAGATATCTACAACTTACTGTCCTATTCCTGCCACTTCCAGTAATTAGATGTCAGATATTCCTGTCCTATGTTGTTAGCTATATTTCTACACAAAGTTGCATTTTTTTTGAAGGGACTATTGAACTTTAAATCTGTGCAATGTGCAACTCACTTTATTTCTGAGCAGTTAAAATGGATACATATGCAAAAACCTTTGAAAGTTTATAACATTTTTGGGCTCACTTGAATTATAACATACCTAATGATCTGAGCAAAATGCTCTTGACAGCCATTCATAAAGGTGAAAAAAACACTTAATGGCAAAGACCTTCAGGATCACTAATCCTATGCTGATGGGGTATTGATGTATTAGCTTGGCTGAATAGGCATTAGTGTCAAGTTCATGGCACTCCAAAAAAAAAAAAAAAAAAAAAAAAAAAAAAAAAAAAAAAAAAAAAAAAAAAAATCTTTGCGAGGGAGCAGCCAAATACATATCACATCCTTTCTCACTTTTCTAATTTGCTCATTGTATTACTAGGGCCATTTTTATGTTTATCTTTTTTTGTGTTGTTATATTGTGAGGGTTGTATTTAGCAATTAACAGGTTTTATCATTGTTGTAATGGTTTAACCCATTAGCAATGGATGGTATGATTTGCTGCAAAGGCAGAGTCGGTCATAGATGCGGATGGCACCGTGCCAGACAATGTAAACCAGCCATCCTACTGCACAAATATTCATTTAATACCGCGACCAATGGGTGTCATACATGACAGAGGAGCTTTTGCCTGTTGTTGGGCGTCATGATGTACATGACATTGGGGGTTTTGGATCACTGTAATGTCATTGTACTATGAGCAATGTGTGTGTGATGATGACAATGCAGTTCACTTAAAATACAAAACCTAGATGCACCACTTTCATCTAGCACTAACAGAAGAGAGAGCCGTAAATGGCACTCATCCACAATCTGTAGCAAATACTATCTTTATAGAGCGATGACAAACAACAAGTTGCCTACTTCTTGCTCTAAAGTACTGGTGATGAAGGATGTGCAGGCAGAATGGGAGCCCCTATACCTCTACATGTTATCTTCATTGTGGATAGTTATAGTTTTCGTATTCATTCATGACAAAACATGAATACAAAACTATTAAGTTAATTTTTGTCCCCTCATAAAACAGCAATACTTCTATCACACCGAGCATAAACTAAATGAGCTGATATGGATCCTATAACACAATTTTAGTTGACTGCAGCATTGATAGAGCCTGTTATATGACACACACAAGTCTCTCAATACAATAAAACAATAAAAGGACAAACATAAAAATGGCTCTAGTTTTACAATGAGTGACTGAAAGAGTGGGAAAAATCAAGGTATGTTGCGTGAAGCTGCCTCGCTCTGAAATAAAACCCACCATGGAGACTGGGCAAGCAAATCTATCTCTGCCTGCAATGAGTTACTAGAATGAATTTGTATGAAATCAGTATCAGCTCACTGTGATTTGTACTCTCAGGGTTATAGAAGTATTATAGTTTTATGGGAGGACAAAGCAACTTTCTTTTCTTCATATTGTTTACTTTCCTAAACAACCAAATCTGACATCAGGTTGTGTGCCATTTCTCCTGGAAGCTGGCACTGAGTATAGACCATTTGTGGATGCCCTTGACAGCTTTCTTTCCTGCTAATGCTAGGAGGATATGGCACCATTAGCAAATTTAAACTAATGCTATCATGGTTAAATATCATAATGATAATAAATATCATCCATCATCAAATAGAAGTATTTTTACCAAAAGTATCAAAGAAACACAGTAGCACCAATATCCCCTACCACCAAAAACACCATCATCATCATGTACATCTTGAGACTCATCGATAATGGCTTAATTTCTATTTAACACTTTAAAATCATTGTTTCTCATATGTTTTCAAGCCATCTTCTTAGTACAATGGTGAGCGTGCCAGCTTCACATCCATATGGTCGGCAGATTGAGCCCCACTGAGTTTCCACTGTTACCTGGCAGTTTCTACTGTGGTTGGGCATCACAGTGGGTAAGGACCAAGCTCAGATTGAGTCACACTTTTGGCACACTCTCTCATGAGTCAGCACTCGCTGAAACAGGTAGACCTGCCATAGTGCCTATAAGCTGGGCGAAGCATCTGCTCCGCAAATCTGGCTTATCCTTATATGTTTTCATACAAAATTGTTAGGCCTAGAATTACTAAGTAGCTAGTTTGAGTGGACTGATAATTTTCACCATTTTTTTTATAGATAAGGCTTGTAGTGCAAAAATGTATTGGGTGACCAGTTTACTTCTCACATTGATTTTTTTTCTGCAAAAGAATGTTGGAATTTTTCCTTACTAACCAGCTACTGACTTTCAGCTCCAGGCTTTATCTCCAGTAGATAGAAATTATGGTTTGGTTAACCCTATCACGACGGTGCGTCACACTCGTGTGACACAGCTAAATTCCCGATGCCGGGGCGTCATGCCAGTGTGACGATTCCAATGCAATATTGCAATGGCCCGGCATAGGGGTTTTCGCGTTGCGCGTGCCCCATCGGGAAAGGGTTAATATTGTATTTTTCACCATGCCATATTTAACCAATTGCCGACAGGGCGCCTAACAACCTAACTGGTCGTCAAGGCGGGCGGTCTACGATACTAGTGGCACTGATTAAAAATTAGAGGGACAGGGAGAGGGTTTTCTCCGCCCTCCAGTTAGCGCAGGTTAATGTTGTATTTTTCACCATGCCATATTTAACCAATTGCTGACAGGGCGCCTAACAACCTAACTGGTCGTCAAGGCAGGCGGTCTACGATACTAGTGGCACTGATTAAAAATTAGAGGGACAGGGAGAGGGTTATCTCCGCCCTCCAGGTAGCGCAGATTAATATTGTATTTTTCACCATGCCATATTTAACCAATTGCCGACAGGGCACCTAACGACCTAACTGGTCGTCAAGGCGGGCGGTCTACGATATTAGTGGCACTGATTAAAAATTAGAGGGACAGGGAGAGGGTTTTCTCCGCCCTCCAGGTAGCGCAGATTAGCCCAAACAATATTTTTCCATAAATACATCATAAAATGCAAGTTTAGGCTGACTTTGAGACCCTGTAACTCTAGAGCTAGCGCCATTACAGCCGTAATACTTTATGACTGTGTGCAGATCCCGATGTCGCGTCATGTACGCAATGACACCCGTATCTTAGGCCTAATCACTTCCGACATGCATGTCTTGGCACCCGTACACAATGGGTTAATATTTGTAGGAGGAGAGACCTCAGTAGACTTTGTGAAGTCATGATAAGAATGCTCTCCTCTTAATGGGAAAAATGATCAAAGGGAAACTTTGTATGCAAAATCATGCTATTTCTAGCTGGATGTTGTCAACCTTTCTCAAATTTCACTTCAAACATCCTTCATTAAAAAGAGGAATCAACAGAAGCCACACATGCTTCCAGTAACAAGATAATGCCACTGAACTTATTCTCGACAGCTTTTAACTCTGTACTAACTGTTGAGTTTTAGTCCAGACTATGGCTGTCAAAGGGTTGTTGAAAATTAGAGAATGTGGGCTAGACATGAGTTATCAAGGCATATTTAACTGTAAGAGAAAGTCGTGCCACTTCTATTTGCACACATAGCAATTGCCTCTTAAATCACCAAACTACTTGACCTCTTGAACATGAGAATGCGTATAATGCCTCCTCGCAGCGCTCTTGACATATCCAAGGATGAGCATTAGCATTAGTGTTTTTTCTACTGGATACTGTACGAGATCTTTCAGAATATAGGTTGTATATGATACAATGGCTTACTTGACTTTCATTATTACATAGGAGTGTGATTCGCTTATACCAGGGGAGGTACGGATGTGTCCTACTATCAATGATTTTATTATTTCTTTATTGAACATTATGTAGAAATATAAAACTTATGATTAGTTTACCATACTACTTCAACTGTTTTCTTTTCTCCTTTAAGTCACTGAGGTCTCTCACCAAGGTCACTCTTCTCACCCTCCTCCCAACCCATGCAAATAACTTGTCACATGCACAGGGGGAAGAGGTTGATTATGCATATATCTAATGTATGGTACATGATGATTGTGTTGAGGTTTTGGCTTAAAAATTGTTATATTCAATAGCAACGTTTAAATTTTGGCGCGCACTAGCATCCCGGATTTGGCATGGGGCGTGTTTTCTAGCATTCGGAGTGAAGGGGTTAAGCAGCCCATTGCCAATAAATTAATCTAAAATCAATAACTGTTTCTAATGACAAAATTGCGAATGGCAAACTGACCTGAACACTTTAGAGCATTCGTTAACATGTCTCGGCACTTCAGCCGCAGGCTGTCAGTGGTGGGTGGAGCTGTAGGAGGAAACGAGGTAGGCTTGGAACACCCACTCCCACTGCTACTGCTGTTGCTATTACTGTTGTTGCCACTCTTGGTCTCCTTTTTCTCCTCTTTCTCCTTCTTCTTCTCTTCTTTATTGTCTTTGTCTTCATCCTCCTTTTTGTCTAGAGGGAGAGAAATGCCAAAGTTTATCTCTGAACGCCAATACTTCAAAACTGGACCTGGCTAATCGACAGGGTGTGTTTATGTTTAGTACATCATACTAAGCAAACCTGTCTTAAAATAATAATTGCAGTTATATTTTAAGAATACAAACAATAACTAAAAATAAATGGTATGGGGATAGGCAGGAGATGAGTCACCAAATTACTGAGTGTTAGTGTATATTCTAATCTTGTATTCATACATAATTTATATATACTATCAACTTTAGATAAACTGAAATTGCATTATAATCTTTTAAAAAATGCTTATAATCCCACAATTTTAAGATTCAATTACCAATCCCAACCATAAACCTGTCTTCTAATCATTGCCTCCTCCATTAAAATAATTAATGTTATCATGTAAAATATCTAATCAAACTCAAGCAACACATAAAAATGGTCAATTTCCAATGATTTCCAAAGAGTTGTTGTTCAGGAATAACTATGATTTCTGAGTGACAACAATTCTGTTTTATTTTATATCAATATTGCCAGCAACAAGCAACCAAAAGTTAAGAGAAACAAACTTTTACTGTGATTTTTTCCCCCAATAGAAGACTTGTTTCTTTCCTACTCCATTGGTATAATCTTTTAAGCATTGTTTAAAGTCCAAACACTGGAGAATGTGTGTGTATCCATAAACCTGAATTTCAGTTAGAAACCATTCCTCAGTAATAACACAGCAAGATAGCTACCGATCATTTATACAGGTAGAAATGACCAATCCTTCTATAATCGCGAAAGAAAACCATATATAATAATGAACTCTCCAAAGTATCTGAGGTCTGATTTGAGAGAGGATTATTCCTCATAATACATCAGACATGGACAAACCACATAAAATACCGTGGATACACCCTATGCTTTCCCTAATAAAAACACCAAGATTCACCTAGAAGCCACTGGATAACACAACATGATAAAACAACCCACATTACCTTCTAAACAAAATTAATATATAACAACCCTTACCAGCAGAGACTCACCAGGAACAAACTTTTTCCAGTTCTTGATGAGCTGTTTGGCCGTTGAAATGACATCATCATCCGTGGACGCTCTTCGTAGGGCATTGACAGTCATGCCGATGCGAGTTTTGGATAGCACCTAAAATCAGTAAAATTAAGACTATTAATTCTGAATCACAGATAAGCAATTTTGGGAAAATTATATCTAATATCTCAGAGTGGGCTATAATATAATGCCTTGTACCCTGTTGGACTGACATCAATTTAAATGAAACAGTAACACTTTTAAAGGATCACAAATTCTGCAATGTTTTGAGTCAGAGTACTCATCTTCAGAGGATAAAAAAATTTTTTTTTCTGAAACTGCAATAAACAGCAACCTTGCAGATATCTGAAGATCAGAAGATGGCATCAGAACCTGGACTGGTATATATAAACATTTTCGGGGAAATATCATCTCTCTCAAGTGTGACAACAGCACCTAGGAATTGTCAAAGGTGAAAGAAAATTCTCAGGAAGGAAATTAAGTCAAAGGAGATCTTACCTCCTCACAGAATATGAGAAATAATGTAAAATGAATAATTAGTAAATAACTGAGTTTCAAGTAATGTGTACTGTGATTTTATCTTTCCTTTTCCAATCTTCATTTATATTCAAATATTGAGTAAACGTGATTAAATGGCATGAAATACACATCAAGTAGCATTAGGTAAATGTTTATGTTTGACAATTGAAAAAAAAAATCCTGGATTTTTAACAGGCCATATCTAGGTTCTTTTATCATAACCCTACAGTAATCCATTGGATAAATGATGAAAATTGTAAAAAGATAAAGGTTATTCTCTTAACAAATTGATGCAGATGCTTTGTAATGAATTCATTCATTTGATAACTTGAGCAGCCTAATTCCTTTATACAATTTTGTAAAGACCTATAAATCCAAAATCATTTTAATGAACATCATTATATTCCTCTAAAAAGCTCTTTCAAGACACCTCATCAGATGTCATTACTTTTTTGTTTGCTAGGAGCAATTCTAGAACCATCAGAGCATTCTTTGGGGGTGAAAAAAAATCCTACAAATAAGGATAGGTACTTGGATGTCTTATGAGGTTCGGACTTGAAAACAATTTCGAGAATTTTATAAATACCAGTCCTCGATATAAACAAAGGAAGATGTACTCCATTTCTTACTGCAGCTGTATTTCCTTTCCTTTCATACACACACTTGTATTTTGTACTGTTGGGCTAAAGTTCTGTGGTTCTTTTGCATGGTGTACCATCTAATAATTGGAGGCCAACTATACCTTAATAGCTATTACATGGTATTATCTTTTAGACTGTGCAAGTCATACATGAATAATCACAGCCATATAAGCCATCATGTTCAGGCTTTTTAATATATTTAACCCGTTAATGCCGGGTGACAAGATAGAACATCCAGAGGTGGCAGTACTAGCCACCAGGGACGAGATATTATGTCACGGCTTTCCATCTGGCTGGCACGCCGGGTGATCGGGCGCATAGTACTTGGCCATGGCCAGAGCGGAGACATAGCCTGAGGCATTAGGCTTAGCATTTAGACCATTTGGAGCCAAAACAGCCCCGTCAGCAGCCGTTAACAAAAATACCTAGCTGAAGGTCAAATGGAATGGACATATTACACAGAGACGAGGAAGTTCCAGACAATAACATTCCTTAACCTTTTGATTGGAAATTAAAATTAAAAAGAGATCATGTAATTAAAATCCTTCTGAGAATGTTGATACAAATATCTATAGGACTGAGTATAATATCAAATACAATGCATTAACTCACCTGGAAGTTGATTGGAAGGGTCTGCAACACTTTCAACAAATCCAGTGCCTGCGTCTGGTCCTGCAAACCAAGAAAGAGGAAAAACATTGAAGCAACAATTGCAATTATCTCAGCTTGTCATTTCCATAATACCATCCGTTACTCTTCAATTGTTATAAATTTGAAAACTGATTATTCAAATGCTAGTAGTCTGGCTTTCATAACAAGAAAGAGGCAAAACAATTTTTTTTTTTTTTTTTTTATAGCTATATCAACATCATTTTATGTATCCAATTGATGACCTAGTATGTTGGCATGCAGAAATATTAGTAACAGTTACCAAACAGAAAATAGTTAGAAGCCACTCAACATTCTCCTTAACTTATATGAACAAAGGCAATTCATTCTTCAAGTTTACTCTGATATCTAGTAATTTGTTGTCTAAACTGGACATTTGACTTTCAAGCAAAGGATTAGGTGACTGGTGTATATATACCAGGGACACAAGCAAGTACAGCTTAGACAACATACCAAATGACATATATTTGAATCTGGAATTACCAAGCTAGCATCCTTAAATAAAAATATATCATACTATAGTTCTATTGCTACAACCGATGATAGATTTATAATGGTAAAATGTGCTAACATTGTATATTCCATCACCCTGTAAAGTTTGGGGATATTCCAGAAAAAAAAACAACCTTTTTAGTGGGTCTTTTATCCAAAACAAATGAGATATGGCAGCATGGCAAGTCCTCCCCATCCCTATATCCAATTGCAAGCAATAAGCCCTGCCTACACCAAGTAGTTAATAGATAGAATCATGCAGGGTTGCCACTCTCCGCCTCCTCAACTTTGCACCTCTGGAGGACAGAACAGTGAAAGTGATGGACATGTGGTTCAAGATACCTCAAGGCTTATAGTAGTATTGTAGTATGAGTCAGCTCATTATGATAGTAATAGAAGGAAGGCTGAACTTGTTTAACGGACTTATTACAAAAATACAGTTTAACAAGGATGAAAGTATAGTAGTTTTAGTTTTTGACATTGTTGCTCTAATAGAAAAAGTGTATGGAATCTGTTAATGAAAACTATGATAATTTTCATCAATGGCATTTCTTGCACAAAAAATAAAGTAGTTATCCAATATAAGAATATACTCCCTGCATCTCCTTCAAGCTTTATCCTGAACCGATAAACAATCACCTGAAGTGGTTTAGTTTAACCTGATGTGCAACGGTTTGGAAAGGAGCCATCTATTGGAATAAGTATGAAAGTACCCTTAGTTCGAATGGCTAATCAGAAGCAAGGGCAATTAAATGTTCCTGTGTTCGAGGCTTCACAAAGCTTAACTTTCCAGCCCAGGTGTCGTATCACAAAGGTGTGTGTGTTGCTGGCATTGGTTTTGGTACAGAACATCCATTGGCAACAAGGGACGTGCACCTATTTACGATGTATTCAAAAGCTTGGATTCAATTAAGGACCCAGGCCAGGCTCCATCGTACCAGAATAGACGTGGACGATATTTGTTTATCACTGTGCAGGTGAGTATATTGTAAAGAAACCACATCTTTTGCATCTTTATTTTACAATGTGATTTGTGGTTTCCCTCCATTCAAAACCCCGAATTTCAAATGTGTTCTTCAGGCCTGTTGCATTGGGAGGGGAAAGCAACGCTACCTTGGAAACTAAAGGTTTGCACCCAAAATAAATGCCAAATTCATTCTGATCACAGCTAATTAATTAATACCATACAAATTTTGTCTGTGAAAGCATCATGGTAATAAATAAATAAAATATTCAAAATAAAATTACTTAGAACAGGACTGCGGGAATTAACCCCATGGCCTCTGTGCTTTACACATTTGCTAACACCAAAATAATTGACCCACACATATTCAGGAAGATTGAGCTTTGAATGGTTGCTTATATTCCAAAATATACATTTTGTTTGCTTCTGATGGAACACAATCCGCAGAGGCTATAGTATGAACGATCTCAAGCTACATGAGATTAATGGAATTATTAGAATTTCTTCCGATAGTTTACAGAAGCTGACAATTTCATTTATTACAATTTGATGTCTGCATATAAAAAAATATATAATAGTAGTTGTGAAGCAGAATAACTTTAAAAAAAAATTTATATTGTTGATATGCATGCTGTCCAACATTCAAAAATCCTCCTCATTATCATTGTTTATAGATTTTCCCTGGCATCCTATCAGTGTCATCCTTCCCAGCCAATACACATTTCACCTTCATTTCCATCTCATTCCATAAATCCCCCTCATCCATGCACTCGGTGGTGGTCATGCACAGGCAATTCCCACCAGCCTTTCCTCGGCCAAACAACCATAGCCAAGTCACGGGTGTCCAACGCTCTCCCTCGCATTTCCCGACCACTGTCCCTGGCCGCACAAACCAAGGCCACACATGCACTAATTCCCCTGCCGGAGTGACAGTCCCTGGGCGAGGTGCGTGTGAGGAGCGGGCAAGCGAGGGGCGAGGAGGGAGAGGAAAGCGTGGCAAGGGCGGCAAAGGAGAGGCGCCTGGGCGAGGAAGAGGAGGAGGAGGAGGGAAGCATCCGCGGGTGGCGTACCCATGCAGGCTCCACAAGTGACAACAAAACATCTATTTCTGACAACCAAACGCTCTCTCCGGCCACTCACGCTGCCACTCGTGGTCATCTTGTCGAGCTTCTTCTTGATCTTGAGCACTTCGTCATCGCAACCCATGGTTTCCAGCGGAGCCTCGAGCGGGGGGAGGATTTCAGTCAGAAAAAGGAAGGATCGGCGGCGTAGTATCGAGCACAGGAGACGCCGGCGACGACTGCGGGGATCGGGTCGCTACGCCGCGCCGCCGCCGAGCGCTCCCCGCTCGCCTAGCGCTGCTTGCTATTCGCCACGGCTTGCGGGTCTTGGCCGAGATCTTTCATTTAAGATTTTGAATGCTTTCGCTGCGTACTTTGTCGCTGGGGTGCCCGCCACGGCACGCCTCACCCACCGTTGAGCGCTTTCGTGCTCGCGTACACATTCTTGCTATTTTGGCCTGGTTGCGGGGCTTATTTCATTACGCTTTGTACTTCGTATTATAATTTGTAGAAGCATTTTATCATTGGTATGCTCTCTCTCTGTCATGCCGTTCCCGCCACCCAGCTATCTGCATCTGAGTGAGCGCTTACTTGCTAATTATGTGTGCCAATAAGCTTTCTTGTTAATTGGCTTGTAACGGGGGTTGAAGTGGTTGTCTTTTTATACAACCATTTACATGGCAAGGCATTACGTGGTATGTATTCAGTGCGAGACATGCAGATGAGAACAGTTGAGGTTTGATCGCTCACTTTGCTACGACGTTCCAGCTACCAAGCCTATAGACGCTAGGTCAGCCATTCCTGCTACTTGCTTAGATTGGAGGGCTCATTTGCTTGTTTGTTTTTGGGCCTGTTGGTCAGTTGCACGTATTTTTAGCACTCAGGAATATGTATACAGGTTTACAACGGGGGGAGGGGGGTTAGACATTTATTTTTTAATAACAATACATGTGATTTACATCTACAACTTTTCTTTGCTTTGATCTTAAACAAGATTGGCTCTTCACTTTTTCTAATCTACAACCTCACCAAAAAACCCAAACACCAACCAACATAAATCTCCCAAACAGAATTTCCCGCAACCAAACAACACGGAACTGACACCCTCGCTGTCAAATTGGCGCGCAGATCCTCAACAAAGCGCCGCCGATGAAATAAAACCAAGGAAATTCCACAAACCCGTCCGTAATTCCGATCTAAAACCGTCCTCCCAGTCGAAACAGATTACCAAAGCTTCCCTCAAAGCCCAAATCGCGACCATCCGCCCCTCTGCAGCCCCGAAAATAAGAGAAAAAGCGAGTCCCGAGAGCGGCGTGAAAGAATATCCGCCTCGAGAGAAGAAGAAGGAAAACGGAGCGAGACCAACACACACACACACACACTCCCAGTCCCCCGAAGAGCGAGGACCTGCCGCCTTTTTCTCTGTCCTTTCCCTTGTTCGTCCTCCACGATGGCCGAGGGCGAAGGAAGTGGCACGGTGACACCCGGGGAAGAGGAAGAGGAGTCGGGCATCTCGATGGTGGAGGTGTTAGAAGAGGAACAAGAGAGAGAACTGGACGCGGCGGCTGTCTTGGGCGCCTCCGATGACACCAGCTGTACTTACGACCAGGTAGGTCCTGCGGGGGGAGGCGATCCAGACCACTCTCTTTGCCCGTGTTTCTAACGGAAATTTTGGTTCTGCCCGTTTGTATTCCGGGCTTGTTGGGTGGGAGGCCTGAGTTCGCCGATGCTCAAGACGTAGGTCCTGTGCTAACCCTCCCCTTAGTAGAATGGGTTCACGATGACCAACTGTAGCTATGATATTGGCCCCAGTAGATGGAGAGGGTTTGAAGTACACCAGGGAACGTAAGGAGGTAGAGAGAAACTTAGTACACTAATAAAATGGGTAAACTGTGCTAAGAGATGCAAATGAACAAACACATATGCTATGCCATGGGGCTCTACCCCCTGTAGCCTTCACCAAGGGGGGCTGGCTACCCCCACCTGGTCTGTAAATGTTCAGGCAACATAAAGCTCAGGCAAGGCATCTAAATATGAAAGCAAACCATGCGATATTTGTAGTATGCATTCACATGATGGTTCAAGAGGAGCTATATGGAATAAGTGGATTATTGAAGCCACGATGTAAATACAGTTGTGCTACAATTAGTAATAAAATTATATTAGCTACCTTTACCTCCACATCCCGTAACTTTGACGCTTGGTGCAAAGAATGCTTCCCCCGTCCCCTTCTTACACCATCTTTATAAACTTGGACCTACCACTTCTGTGCGCTTGTGGAAGAGACTGATATTGCAGATGAGACACCTGTTCATCCTGAAGGAGTCGGGTTGGAATCGAGCCTTTTTGTGAATTGCGTAACCATCTCGTTTGCATCTACTCATCCATTTTGCAGAGGGGAAATTCTAGTCATATATGCGTCTGATATTGCAGGTAGCATATACGTTTTTCCTTTATGGTGTCGGAATTTGAAAGAATGTAGGTTGTGTCACTGGTACTAGTATTGTCACAAAGCTTTGTTAACCCATTGGTCGCGGATGGCATCATTTGCCGTCAAGGCAAGCAATAGGCCTAGATGCAGATGGGCTGAGCCTTATTTGATAATAACGACACAAGGCTGGATGTATAAACTTATTTAAAGATACCAGGGCTAAAAGGTTAAGTGTGGGAGTTAACAGCAGTGCCGTTTTAGACATGTAGGTGAAAACCAGTGGATTTCAAAACTAATGAGAGCTTTTCCTAGAAAACCTCTGTATAGTAGGTTTTCTGCCATTTTACCAACACTTAGGAATTTGCTTGGTTATTTGATATTTTACTAAGATATATACCACAGTTCAAGTCAATAATTTAGGCAAAATCTGTACTTTGAAATTCTTGGTGAATATAACTAGATCTTTTTGGCTTGTAATCCAAGTATGTGGTCCATATAGTAGCCATTGTGGATAGATATTTTATCTGATTGAAGCCTTGTTGATTATTCAATGTACAGCATGAAAATATATATTGACCAGACATATAATGTGTTGCAATGGTAATTACAACTTTCTCCTCTTTCATCACATTTAGGGTCACATGAAACGTCAGGCCCTGTATGCCTGCATGACATGTTGCCCAGCAGACAGCGAGCTTCTGGCAGGAGTTTGTCTGGCTTGCAGCTACCACTGTCATGAGGATCATGAACTTGTTGAACTTTACACCAAGAGGTCAGTAATTTCTATACCATTTCTTGTATATCTGTTGAATGTTGTAACATTATTTCTGTAAATTTTCTTTTAAAAATATCACAGTCACACCTGAAACCAGTTCAGTTCAGTTTAGAGAGCTTTGCGAAGACGTCTCTTCGCCCGGGCTATATGCATGAGGCAGTGCGGCCAACTGAAACCAGTGCTAGTGATAACAGCATTAAGACACAGAGGAGAAGTGAAATAAAAAGGTTCTTAAAAAACAAGAGGGTAGAAAATTTGAATATGCTATTGCTCTTGACTTAGGATTTAGAGACACACTAAAGCTTCTTTAAGACTATAAAAGAAATACCAATGTTATTGGCATTTGTGGATAGCTTAGATCAAATGCAAATGATGTTAAGAACTTGTATATGGCAATGATCACCATAGTCTTTTAAATAAGGACAGGCTTTGACCATTTTTAGGTCCTTAGACCAGTTTAGAGGGTCAACCTTCAGTAGTATATTCATGTATGTTTTAGGGTATTGTATAAGCCACCACAGAATGCAGAAGTTCTGTTGTATTAGCAGGAATGATCTTTAGGAAACAGGAGGACAATTTCCGTTGGTCATTAGACCCAAGTTTCAGATTCCGAGACTGCTCGTTACTAGTCCTTAGCTAAAGGCATCTTTAATTATCCATTGCCAACAGTCATGGTCACAAAGCTAAATAGGTAGTGAGGAATAGACAAGGAAATTATAAGGTAAAGAGAGAGAATAGACCAGGGAGAAAACACTACATTTTATCAGAAAAGAAATGATGTGTGTATTTGTTTGTTTGTTTTAATTTTTCTTCTTTTGTTTCTTATGTATATATGTATATATGTAAAGACATAACTGCCATCAGAATGACATGTATTCCATTTAGTGTACATGTTCATAATTTTTTTATTATATTTAATTTTATTATGATTACTATGATTATTAGTGTTATGATTATTATAAAGATAATTAATATTGATATTATTATTATTAATAAAACAATCAAGTCAGTAATATGGTCTTCCCCATAGGCACTTCCGCTGTGACTGTGGCAACTCAAAGTTCTCCCAGAATTCCTGCAAGCTCCTCAAGGTTAGTAAAGTCTCTGAGCACAAGAATGAATTTACCAGACAGTTCCATAGATATCACTGTCCAAGGACAGAGTTTGTATCAAACCTTATAAATCTGTTATATCTATTGCAGGACAAGTTGCCAGAAAATCCAGAGAACTGCTACAACCATAACTTCAGAGGGTCCTATTGCACTTGCAAGAGACCTTACCCTGATCCTGAAGACACTGTTGAAGATGAGATGATTCAGTGCTGTGTGTGCGAGGATTGGTACCATGGCCGGGTAAGTGGTTTTTTATTTAACATGTTACTCGGCACATTTTGGCTAAAAAATTTAACATTTCAAGACCGTGATGCAAGTCCTTTAAGACTTAAAAAATAAATAAATAGATAAATAAATAAATAAATAAATAGATAAATAAATTGTTAGAATTAATTATTGGAATGGCTATAAAAGGCACTAAGGGTGCAAGCTGAACCCATTATAACATTTATCCATTGTGCTAAGGTTGCAGTTCATTTTCGAGCATTCACGATATTACACACCTTGGATTACTGGTACTAGTGAATGCCATCATGATGTAGAATGTTCATACTCAAACATGGGAAGGATAGGTCCCAAGTATCACCTGAAGATGGTGTACACCCGGATATTTAGGATGTAGTGTTCTTATTTTTGTTATTGGATGAAGGCAACATAGCTCAGCAGTAAAGTTGCTGACCTTACAATTGCCAGGCCTCGAGTTTGCACCCAGTTAGCCCCTTCCAGTAAAGTCAGTTGTGAGTGTGTTGACATCAGCCTGAGGTCAGGTGAAAAGGAACTGCCCACACTACCACCTTATTCCACTGTGTAGTACAGATATCCCCTATTATCCACTTAGATATGGGATCAACTTTAATGTTTAATTATTCTGAATATTTTTTTCCCGCTATCATTTACAAAGGATAATGGAGAATATTTACTAAATTTCATAATAGACATTTTATATAGTTTGAAAAAGGATGTGTACAGTATAACTGTATAAGGGTCTGAATAGGGTATAGATCTTGAATTATATTATTATTATTTTATTATTATTATTATTATTATTATTTATTATTATTATTATTATTATTATTTTTTTTTTTTAGATGTGTATGAAATCAAAGAAAGCAGTATCATGAGAAATACTCCCCTGCAAATCTTTACCTTTAGTTCTTTATATATTCCCCTGCCCCCCCGTTTTAGCACAAATGCGTAATGAGTCTTCATATTTTTACAGCATAGCGAGATTTTCATGCTCAAACCCTAAAAGAAACAACTAAGATTGTCTCTTGGTGTATAAGCTGTGGATAGATTACCTCCACCAGTATAAACTCTTAAACATTGAAGAACTGAAATGTCCATAAATGTAATGTAGAGAGGAAAGCCAAGTTATTATTTCCCTTTGTATTTCAGCACCAGGGTGGGAAGACTCCTTCAGACAGTGAGTTTGCAGAGATGATATGCAGCCAGTGCCTTACCAAGCATGATTTCTTAGCACACTACCTCGGTCTTACTGGTAAGATGATTAAAAGTTATAATGCAGTGTTCTCTTCACCTAACCTACGCTTCCAAGCTTGTTTGAAAGAAATTTGGCGTTATGATCTGTTCCTAGCCATCTGTTTCTTTTGCTTCCTGGCAAACTAGCCAGATATCAAGACAGTAGAATGAGAAATGAACAAGTAGTGCCCCTTTCAAAATGTCTTTGAATGATGGAGTTGGAGAAAGGGAGATTATGCCAAACTTTAAGACACAAATGATACAATCAGTAGTTAATATTCAAAGAAATATTGTATACATAGAAAATATTTTGATACATGGAGACCTTTAGGGATTATTCGTCAGCCTGCTCTTTGCAATTAAAACTAACAAGTAGTGACAAAAATTGAAGGTTAAAGGTTTTGAAAATCTTTTGAGTAAGAGAGATAGACAGAGTAAGTGAGTGAGTGAGAAAGACAGAGTGAGAGTAAGCTTGCCCACATATTTACATTACTTTCATATATTTTAGTTTCAGTTGTGAAGAGGGAGGAATCCAAAGCATCTGTCGATGTTGAAACTGGTGCTGATAAGAGTACAAAGGTAAGGATGGAAAGATTATTTTTTTTATAGGTGATAGTTGTTTCTTCCCCCCATGTGTTTTAAGAATTCTTTTATATATCTGACAGTGGCTACTGAAAGTTGTGGAAAGTACGTAAACCTGTAAAAACTTTTCCAGAAAGATACCTCTGCGTCTGTGAAGAGTGAAGAGAATGAGCCAAAGGGTAAAAAAGAAGTTACCAAGGAGGAGGAAAAAGCAGATGATAATGCTAATGTTAAGAAATGTGAATCAGCAGGTGAAACTCTTACCCAGTTGGAGTGCCTGTGTGCGTGTATGTATGTGTGTTTGTGCATGTGTGTACGCATGTGTGTGTGACTGTGTGTGTGTGTGTGTGTGTGTGTGTGTGTGTGTGTGTGTGTGTGTGTGTGACTGTGTGGGTGGATGGGTGCGTGAGTGTGCACATGTGTTTGCACGTGAGCCAGTATGTGTGCATGCGTGCGTGTGCATGTGCACGTGTGTTCACACGTGAGTCAGTGTGTGTGTGTGAGGGTGTAAGTGTGCTTGTGAGAAGGGTTTGATTATAATAATAACATATTAATCAAAATGTTATATACCTTCTGTATACTTTTTAAGCAGTGAATTCTTACTAAATTTTCAGAGTGCAAGTTGAAAACATTGGTCAAGCAAGAATTTCCAGAAGGTGCTGCATTCTTTTCCATGAATTGGCGGAAGCAGTTGTGCACTTGTGACGAGTGCAAGGTAATAATCCCTGGAAAGTGTTTGCATGACGTGTTTGAAATATTTGATTGACAATAAGTAATGGCTGATTTTTATCTCTGAGGATGTATTTTATCAAAAGGTATTTCTTGATGAATGACCTTAGTTAAGAAAACCCATTCCAATCCTGCCAGGCAAAGTATGAAGCCGAGGGAGTGAGCTTCTTGCTTGATGAGGAAGACACGGTTTCCTTCTATGAAGAAAGTGGAAAGAACCGTCACAGAAGCCACTCGGCACCAGTACAAAGAGAGCTAGAGGCCCTTTCTTCTCTAGACAGAGTCGTCCGTACAGAGATGGTTCATGGTACGTGCACTGGTCAAGTTAACAGGAACTGTATATTTATAGATTATAGGGAATAGGACATAGTACAGGCAAAAGTATCATCTCTAAGGACACTGGTAAAGTTAACAGGAACTGTATATTTATAGATTATAGGGAATAGGGCATAGTACAGGTGAAAGTATCATCTCTAAGGACTAAGTCATAGAATATCTATTGTTGTATGACAATAGTTGGAAAACATTGATAAGCTGTAACTAAGCTTCCAAAATAAATTCCAATTTTCTTTTTCTGTTTTGTCACCTTATTTTGTCATACTTTTGTTATAGTAGTGCTGTGTTTTACTTTTTTCCCTTAAAACTTTTGCTTTCTGTTCACATAGAGTACAACACACTGAGCTCATCCCTGAGAGAGTACCTGCGTAAGTTTGCTGAAAACAAGAAGGTGGTTCGAGATGAAGACATACGTGAATTCTTCTCGCAACTAACAGCAAACAAGAAGCAACGACCGGGGTCGTCTGTCCAGCTGTTCTGCAAGTGAAGTTGTAATGGAAGTTTAATCTCTCATAATAACATTATCTTGGCTTAAAAGTCAGCCCTTGGTTTTATATTTGTGATAAAATTCTGTATTTGGTGTGCATTTGGAGACTGATTTACAGATTTCCTTCTTTGTTAATGTGGATACATTGCTGGTGATGTTTATTTTATTATTAAGAACAATTACAGGAAAAGTCTTGCCTTCAGTTTTTCCTACATGTGTTTTTCATGAAGAGGATGGGGCTGAATATGGTTGGTTTTCATCAGTAGCAGCACTTGATTTTTTCTCGTCACAAGTGATGGAAAGGATACCTTGTTTTACAGGAATTTATTTTTGTAAGAAGCATATAATAATTTTATGAATTCAAACCACGATTGTTATGCTACATTGTTAAGTTGTGTATCATCACAATTTTAATTCTTGTTCACTCCCATAGAACATATGCGAGTGGTAAATCATAGCCTCTTCCCTTTGTTTGAAAGAGAGCCACTATTTGTTTATTTGTTTGGTAGGCAAGGCCTATTTACTATTTACAGATGGAGCAGTAACTCACGGCCTCTCTACCTTTAAAGCTTTAGGATTCATGTTGTTGTCTCAGGTTTCTTGATAGCATTACCAAAGAAACGGTTTAAATCATAACAAAAAATGTAAAGAAGAAATTGTATCAGATTTGAGGTCTTATTTTTTCAATATATATTCGGTGAATCTTGGAATATAGTATTTTTTTGACTTTTTGAATGTTAATGGACTGAGATGAAAATAAGATTTTGAATTTTGTAAACTGTACAACAATATTTCAATAAGATAAACCTTGTGCTGCTCCAAGTTACTATTTAACAATATGTTCAGCTTGGGAATTCCCCCCAAAGTTTTGTAGTATGAATAGAGACATTAGATAGTTAACTTGTAATGACAATTGTAGTGTTGTAGTTCCACTGATGGAGGACCATTTTATCTCTTAGAAGTACCAAGGAATGTAAGTGACTTTCTCTTGTGAAAATGTTCTGTTGAAGTAGAGAGTTGAATCTCCATCTGTAACCCCAAGTCTTTGGTAGATGGTATAAGTGAGACAACTTCACAAGAGATTTAATTTTAATGCATTTTGATAAGCTCTTTATCAGAGTATGTAATTATGAAGATTTGAGTGAAGTGTGTTAATTTACGTCTCTCGAGTTGTGAGGTTATTCATTCTCACTTGTCCCACAATGAACTCTGTTCACTTGAATCTTTTCTTTTGACTTGCTATATGATTTTTGGCCAATTCTGTCTTTTTTATTTTTACTTTACTGTAAGATATTTCTTTGCTTTCTCAGGGCAATCGTTCTTATTGACCATGAAATAGTTTGTGGAATACTTTGATTTTGTGGAGAGGTTTGCATGTGTGTCCGGGGGGGGAGGGGTTCAGGTGGAGAGCCAGTCTGTATTTCATGAAGACTATCTGATGCCACCAATATTATATGAAACTGTGATGTAACTCAATACAAATTTTGAGAAATAAAGAATTGAGCTGTACTTCGATTTTTGCTTTGCCAAAACACATTTGTTACTGGTCAGTAGCATGGCCACATATGATCAAGGAGCTGACCACCACACTTTATTCAATTTCTCACGAATGTAAAGTTAGGAAGTTTATTTATGACATCACCCATATACCTCTGAGGCAGTGTTTATAATTCCCTGTAAAGCCTAGAGGGCTTATCCCCAGTTAAGTTCCAGTACCAGACTAACTACAATAAAATGTGCGACCATTCCATTTACTATACGACCATTAAAGAATATAAATGGTCACTTTAGGTCAAGGTTACTTTAATAATACACTTTATTAAGTGTCTGATGACAGGAATGTAGCTATGTATTTCAGACCAGTGACTTTGCCATTACTAAAATAGACGAATGGACACACCTGACTATGGAATGTGGACAGTTTTAAGTCATAGACTTTCTAACTGATTTTACCCTTTAGTATTGATGACAGGCAAGAACCCAAGTAATAGATGCTACGTTATCTGGACGTGCATGAATTTCTACTTCCTTCTCACTAAAGACAGAAATAGTAAATATATCTAGTCTCATGATCAGTTAATTCGACAGATATTCTTAACATCCCTGTCCAAAAATCCCAATTAAATATTCCTGGAGCTATACACAACGGGGAAGAGACAATCAAGTTAACAGTAACTATTGTTTTCAAGACAAACAGCAGGAAACTGGATTAATGTTGCACTGAAGAGTTGAATGAGTGCTGTCAAAACCGAGGTAGGCCTAGAGATCCTAGCTTTACTTGTACCCGAGAATGATTACGTGGATGTGTATCATTTGTTGCACCTGCAGTTAATAGTTCTCAGGCGCAAGCTTGTTTGGTACATGGGGAACGATCGTCGACTTGCACTTCTGAAAAGATGAATACTTACAACTGTCTGACGATGATATAATTTTGCCAAATATATCCGATCAATGAGAACATTATTAAGTGGTTGCGTAAAGCCACCGAAAAAATGTGATGCCTCCTTTTTCAAAACTTATCAAATAAGTTACAAATACGCACACGAAGTACAATGTTTGTGTGCGAGGAATATAAAAAAGGCAACAAGGAAATAGCCGCTTCTATATATTCAGCAAATTTTCTAAAACTTTTAAAACAAACAGCAACATCGGAATACAAGTCCGGCTTTAATTGGCTTTCCCTGAAAATGAGACTGCCCGTTAGATAAAAGTGTGGGTATTGCAACAATGTCAGAAGAGAAACCACCGTGCTTTGGAATCCGATCACGCGATTGAATCCTTCGGCGGGAAATCAGAAAATAAATCAGTAAATATAAACAAGAGAATCAAATTACATGTCCTTCAGGATTCCAACACTAAAGAAAATCAATATATGGTTTCTCTGCAAGTAGGGGAGAGTGAAACCCCTTACCGAAAAGGGCACGTTGAACCATTGGCTTTTTAATAGCGCTTACATCCCATAGATGTCTCTAGTGTATACTGATGGTAAGCCTACAATAAGCTTCTGAAAGTTAGAATATGATAAATATACTACCAGATCTAATTCTTCGAAATGGGGAGGACACAACCCAACACTTTACCCCCCCCCCCCATGCAGTTCCGCCACTGAGTAGCACAGTGTTGCATTTATGTTGCAATCTAATGTGACTTAATGCCTTAAGCAGAATAAAATTCACTTCCTTATTAGTATAAGTGTCAAGAAGTGTATCAAACTAGTCCAAAAGAGGAAATTTATTTTAATAAGAATAACAAAATTCAGTTCCTTATTACAAAAAATATGCTGTGAATTAGTGGGTAGAATGGTAGAATAACCGGAATTGTGTCGCACTGTTAAATACCAGTATATTGGTATATATGGATTCCTCTCACCTTCTACTATCCAGATATAGTGAATATGACCCGCGATTCGACCTCTATAACACGGAACCTTGAACCCGATAGCAGGGGAGGGCATAGAGACAAGGGAAATTACGGGGCAATATAAGAGTAATAGGCAATATGCACGTAAATAATAAAAAAATAACACTTAATGCTAACAACCTCCCTAACCTTACCTAGGTAGATTGGCGCCTAGCTAAGGTTAGGCTCAATCATGGCGCGTGTAGTAAGAATAGGCAGGTCAAGGTCAGTAGCAAGACGTAACCGAAATGTGTGTGTGTGGGGGGAGGGAAGGGGGGGCCTAGGGTGAAGACCAACCCCCTTGGCTTGGGCAGACTGACGCCCAGGTAAGGTTAGGGGGTATCGCAGGGTATTGTGGCATGCAGGTGGCACTATAGTGTTTGAGTGGCACTGAAGTGTAGTTACCTTTTTTTTTCTTTATTTATCCCACAATTTCCCTGGTCTCCTTCAAGATTGCGAGTTATAGAGGTCGAATCGTGGGTCATACTCACAATATCTGATTGGTAGAGGGTGTGGAAGTATATATTCGTAGTATATAGCGACGCGGCACTATTCTAAATGAATACCATATTTCAATTTTACACATAAACACACATATCACAAGATAAAGTCAATCAAATTCAATAAAGTTCATTATCATTACACCTTCACCGGTTCTCACTTTTCCTCAGATTTCCTCTTCAAAAACTATCTATAGGTAAGCATAAGATAAAAAATCAATGCTTCAACCATAGAAATAAATGAATACTAACCAAAATCAAACAAATTTATTACCACGTATGGCAGTCGAGGAGCAACTGTGGGTAAACGAACCACCGAAGCCACGTAACGAACCGTCATCTGTACCACCGAACGAAACTGAACCTTAAACCACATGAGCGAGTTCGGACAACCATACAAATGTTCGAATTAAACGACGCACTTCCACACGATATATAATGCTCGGTTTATAACGGTGTTTGATCGCAATAACTTATTCCTTTATAATCACCACGAGAGAGAATATGATTTATTATTCCTTTACAATCACCACGAGAGAATATTATTTATGTATCATATGTTTAAAGTTGAAGAATAAGAAACATTCGTTGAGATTCAAAGCCTGATTCTTTCTGTCTCTATTGAGATGGAGTTTTTGGATGCATCTAAAGCTACCTCACCGTAAGGATCAAAATGCCTTACCAGTTTCCTTTTTGAAGCTTATCAAATAAAGCTGCGGTACTATAGGTTACTGATATCCAGTTTAGGAGGAAGACAGAGAGTCGAAATAAAGACACGAAAAGTGTATGTAATGTAGTTTATTGCATGTACTCACACGAACTACTTTGTGTGTGTGTGTGTTGGGAATATAAAAAGGCAACAAAGAAACAATCGTTCTCAGCATAAAATATAATTATTTATTCTATATATTAAATACATTTCCTAAAACGTTTTAAACATAACAGCAGCATCGGAATATATAGATCAGACTTTAGTTGGTTTTCCCTGAGAATCGTTAGATAAAACCCGCGACAGGTAAGTCTTACTGCAGAGGTGAAGGGGATGCGACAGGTTCAGCAAGAGGGCGGCCAGAGTCGCGCCCAGAGCCTGCGGGAAAGGAAAGAGAATAATAATTTTCGTCGCACATTAGAATAAAAGAAAAAAAAGGAAAAAAAAATAGATAGATAGATATAGATATACATGCATAGATATATTTTGTGCGCGTGTGTGAATATATTTATATATATTTAAAATATAGGTACACTTAAATCACATGAAAAAGGTACTAAACCAAAAATAGGTCATAATTACTATCACGTGCTGGTACTGCACCCACGTGAAGTGCGGGTATTGCAGCAATGTCAGAAGAGCAACCGCCGTGCCCTGGAATCCGATCACGCGATTGAAGTGTTCGGCTGGAAATCTGAAAATAAATCAGTAAACATGAACAACAGTAGCGATATGTATAAGTCCTTAAAGATTCCAACACTAAGAAACCGACATATGGTTTCTTTACACTGATGACGATAACTTTCAATAACAGTAAGGGAAAGTGAAACGCTCTGTCCATAGGGGCGTGTTGAACCAATGGCTACTTTTTTAAATAGTGCTTACGTCCCATAGATGTCTCTAGTGTATCTTGATGGTAAGGATATAACTCTCCATGCTTATGAAATTCTGTTTGGCTGCCTTTTTTCAATTTTTTGATTAGTCTGCAGTAAGGGTTGATGTTTCTAGGTTTTTATGTATTGTAGACTATTTTGATTTCCCTTTTTTTGCAACTGATAGTCTTAGTTATCAGTCGATTCACAAGAAAGTAGTATCATGACTGATTTCAGGTAAAGGCCATGAGCAAATATCCTTTACAAAATGGCGGGAAGAGGCACCATGAACCACAAAAACAGACATTTTAAACCACGGTTTAAAGTACCACTTCATTCGAGGTACAATGAGTATAAGCTTCTGAAAGTTTGTATAAAATGGATATGCTACCAAATCTAATTCTTCAAATTGGATTTGGAAGCTGTGTTCCGCCATAGACTAGCACATGTTACAGTTTAGTGTAGGCCTTAGCTAGTATGTGTCAGAAAATATATCAAACTAAAAAAAAGATAAATATGTAAGAATAAAAATCAGTTCTACATTGCCTTGTATGTGCAAAAATCTTGCATAATATATTTTGCGTATTAGCGGACAGAATAAAGTTTATCACTATTAGAGAAAATGTTATGTTTCATAGGTTCAAAGTTGAGGAACCATAAACATTCGTTTTGAGATTCTTGAGATGCACTTTTTGGATGGAGTTTAAGCCACACCACTGTAAGGATCAAAGTACCCCACCAGTTGGGGACTTTAAATTACTCTATATTTTTTTCAAAGTCAAAACTTGGCATGATGGGAAAATGGTAGCAACATGTCACTAAATTTCCTTTTAGGGAAACAATCAAATTTCATTTTGGTTTACCAAGGCATTCTGAATTCAGATTATCTTAGAATATAGAACAAAAAGAAAAGAAAACCAAAATCTTTCCCAAGTGCCCCACTCTCCCCCGCCTACAAACAGAATAGAATGATAATTACCTTATTCTGATAAGTGGGTTGCCAACAGCCAAGCAGGAAGGTCTGTTGATAGTTAAGCACATAAGCCCAATATACACAGCAGCTGCTCCCTTGAACATAAGGCTTCCCAGCTGGACGGTAACTGTTAGTGTCACCATGATCATGGGTATTATAGGGGCTTGGACAGAGGCGATGTGCTTTTGTAAACCGGTTTTACCTGCAATG
>BOPN01002572.1:70424-75424 GCA_017312705.2 Penaeus japonicus
GTACTGTGTAGTACCTTGTACAACCTGTATTGTGATTACTGGGAGAAGCGTGCTCAGTTTTAATCTTCGTTCATAGGTTCAAGAACGCAGTTACTCTTTTCCAATGCTATTTTAAAAGGTCTCCATCGGGAGAGTACATATCGCGTCATCAAAAAAAAAAAAAAAAAAAAAAAAAAAAAAAAAAAAAAAAAAAAAAAAAAAAAAAAAAAGAAAAAAAAAAGAAAAAAAAAACTTCTTTATCAAGAGAGGAGATAAAGCGGAGGGAGAAGAATGTGAACCGAATTCTTATCTCATTAATGTTTCTGTCGTCACAGTAGGTTAATGATACACCCAGTGACACGTTCTTCATGGAACATTAGAATACATCGCCTTCTTATTCTCCTAATTGTTTTAGATTAATTAAATCCCAAATTCTTATTTTATATCATCTCACAGTCGGACTGCGCTTCCTAATTCGGATCACATAATCTTTTCAAACTAACCTCTTCTCTTATTAACATCTCATTCGTCACGTTTGTGATGTGGTCAGTAACACACACGCCATGGAATATCTGTCACGATTTGCAGACAAATGCCCATTTTTAAAGAATAGGTTGGATATTCTTCCAACCAGTCGAACAGTCGAGCACTGCCTATTATTCTCCCATTGGCACTCCGACCGCCCACGCCCCAAGAAGTGTCGTATCGCCGACTCCGTTGCATAAGCGGATTGACCTTGAATCACAGATGGACCGAGTATCTGATCGGGGTTTGGGAGGTCACGCTTATGATTATGATTGGGGTCGATCTCCGGACAGGTGACCCTCGAACATGTGCTCTGGATCAAGGGCGTGTATGGACACAGGTGTTATATGACTCTTCTATGTCCCTCTTATGACCCAATCTTTAATGCAACTTGACCGGTTGAGAATGGGGTTATTTTTCGGGCTGGGGTTAGTTGGTTGGTTATTCTCAGCATAAGATGGACAGAAAGGTTTGTGTTTCACTGTCTTTTTTAAATATTATTCATTCACATTTAATGCGAACTGGAAAAAAAATTATTAAGTTAAAGTTGGTGTTCCCGTAAGCTTGAGTCACAAAAAATAATAAATGACTCACATCATACTTAGTCTTGATACCTGTTTCCACTCTCATTTACCGGAATAATGTTAATTTCTGTTACGCTTCCACGCATTACGTAGGATAGGCTTATAGTCATCAAATCAACGAGTCTATTTTGTTTGCTAATGATGACAATTCCTTTATATAAGGTTACTCTGCTCGTGTCTTTACATCAGATTTATCAGCTGTATATCTTATACCCTGAGTGACAAGTTAGGTTTCGTAATGGATATCTTAAAAGAAGATGTTCTAACGACAAGGAAACGTGTAATTCTGTCACGTGTTTAAACCGTACTGTGATCAGTAAGAGGCATGGTCATGTTTAATCTCCGTTCATAGATCCAAATAAACAACACCTTATTGAATCCGAAGGTGATCTAAAAAAAAAAAAAAAAAAAAAAGAAGTCTTTATCAAGAGAGGAGATAAAGCGGAGGGAGAAGAATGTGAACTGAATTCTTATCTCATGAATGTTTCTGTCGTCACAGCAGGTTAATGATACACCCAGTGACACGTTCTTCATGGAATATTTGAATACATGACCTTCTTATTCTCATTCTTATTCTCCTAATTGTTTTAGATTAATTAAATCCCAAATTCTTATTTCATATCATCCCTGAGTCGGACTGCGGTTCCGACTTCGGATCACATCATAAAACAATGATCATGTTTCTTGTTTAGCATATAACATAGACTATATTTACTATGTACCTAGAGTTTAATATCATGGTATTCTATATCGATATAGATTAACATCGTGTATAACGTATCCACTGCGGGCTAACAATTTATCTAATTCTTCAAAAATAGGAAGGGAGGGGGGAACATCCAAAAAAGGGGAGGCACGTAGCCCCCTTTTTGCCCCACGTAATTCCGCTATTGGGCGTAAAGGTATCTTTAATCTAACTAAACGAGCATTCCTATTGCATCGATGGGCGTGAGTGGTTATATGCATGCTCAATATAATACGCAATATTATGTGAATGCTGGGTGATTAAGATATTCTCAGATCGCGTGGAATAAATGATCTTTTAGAAGCAACTGGACAGCTACAGCGATACCGATGACTTGTTAATTCTTTTTTGCCTAAAAAATAATATAATTTACGCTTATGATTTGACCTAGTTATGTTTACAAGCAATATTGCATCTTGAATCAACCCGGCGAGTATTCTCTTCCAGAAAAGTTCTTTATGCAACTATGAAAACACAAAGACCTTTACTGTTAAACCCATTGCGTACGAGTGTCATGACATACAAGACGTAGGAGCTTTGGCCTGACGACGGGCGTCATGACGTACATGACGTTCGGGGATTTTGGATCACTGTTCTATTTTATTTTGCTATGAAAAAGGAATGAGTGATGATGGCTACTGCAGTCATAATTACTATAATTACCGTAATATCGTGCTAGCTTAACGTCCAAAACCTAGATGGCACCACTTTTTCCTAGCACCAGCAGGAGAGAGAGCCTTGAATGGCACCCATCCACGGTCTCTAGCAAGCACTGTCTCTATAGAGCGATGGCACATACTAAGTTGATGAACCCTTGCTCTAAAGTACCGCCGATGAAGGATGTGCAGGCAGAACGAGAAGAGGAAGGTGACTCAATCCATACCCAGTGTCTAAAATGTGCTCCTGTGCCAATATGGATGCCTCTCACTGTGGCACTCACAGTCACAAGCACAGATTTCATTCCTTTTCCCTGCCTCTTCTTGTTATATTTATTGTAGGTGGTTATATGTTTCGTATTCGTTCATGACAGCACAAAAATACGAAAAAATAAAGTTTTTGTCCTCCCATAAAACAGCAATACTTCTATCACATTGAGTATAAAGAAAATAATGAGCTAATATGGATAATATTCTACAATTTTAGTCAACTGCAGCATTGACAGAGCCTGTCATATGGCACATATAAGTCACTAAACTCAATAAAACACACAAAAAAATAAAACACAAAAACCGCTCTAGTTTTACAATGAATGACTGAAAGAGAGTGGGATGATTCAAATTATATTGCTTCAAGCGGTCTCTCTCTAAAATAAAACCTATCCTGGAGGCTGGGCAAGCAAATTTATCTCCGTCTGCAATGGGTTAAGATAGATTATATATATATATATATATATATATATATATATATATATATATACATGTATATATACATATATATATATATATATATAATGTATCTTTATATATATACATATATATATATATATATGTATCTTTATATATATACATATATATATAATGTATCTTTATATATATATATATATATATATATATATATATATATATATATATATCAAGAAATCACGTCCACCTCCTAGTGATAATAAAATTTTCTCTGTTAGCTGATTTTCTTCTGACGACCGGTGTTTCAGGTCGAAAAGGGTAACAAAAAATCCGGATTGGTTTTAGAGTGACTATATTTGGTAGTTATTCGGGTCATATATATAAACGTCGTGACGTACAATATAAATATATACAATATATACAATATAAAATCCGACTGCAGTGAAACGAAATTTATGAGGAAGGCTGTCGTAAAACACTTAAGGGTAAAAACACAAAATATAAGAGAATTGAAAAGAAAAAAAAATAGTGGACAAATTGTATACATTTATAAAGACATATCTTCACTTCATCACGACTCGCCAAAATAATTTAAAAAAACGAAAAGAATAAAATAACCTGAAAAACAGTGATTCAAAACTCAGAAAAACAACCAATCAAAAGACGAGATAAAAACAAAAACAGACTCAGTAAAAACAAAATTACATAAAAAACAATTTGAAAAACAAAAACACAAGCGAACTTAAAACAGACATAAACACGTTAGAAGAAGAAGAAGAAGAAAAAAAAAAAAAACACGACAGAAACAAGAAAAAAATCAAAAATAAGAAGAAACGCCCAGTCGCCTCCGAACTCCAGAACTGATCGCGGAGGAACAAAGACCGAATTCTTTACATACGCTAAAGCCTGTTTCTTAACGAAATGAATTATTATTTGTATCTTATAGTTTCATTTCCACGTGTACATGTACGTGGTATACACAACAATTCACAGTAACATGTAAAAAAAACACAAAACTTAGATAAAAGGTTCAAGCTGATTTTACTTAATTTCAAGATCGACCAGCCAATTATATCTCCTATTTTTAATACACTGATTTGTAGTATATCAATTATTTTTTTCATATTTCAAACAATACCAATTTATACTGTGATTCTAACACATGTTTTTTGTTGTTTTTTCACCAGCAAATTGACAATGTGACGTAACACGCGGGGTTCGTTTTATATAATCAAACCTACACATACTGAAGAATGTGTGTAAGTGCGCCCCTCTGAATCTAATGAGGTGCAGTATTCACTAACGTACTTTAAATAGGGAATTCCTTTATCAAACACTACTGCAATAACTAATGACCGAAGTGGCTGGAGGCCTAGAATATTTCTTGTCTATGTTTATATGTAATCTGTACTTATTTTAGAATACTCATTTGTAATATTAATTTTATATATATTTTACGATCGTACAATATGCGTGTTTTGTTTTAAAAAATGTGTATGCAAAACGGGGTACAGACGAAACCATACCTTAATGTAGTTTATGTATAAGAATCCATTTACTTTATATACATTCCTTTCTCCTTAAGGATCAGTCTACCTTTTCTAACTTGAACTATTTTATATGCTTGTTGGTCGCTTTGCTTTTCTTTTCCAAAAGAGACAAACTGAGTACCAGCAGCATGTTGTGTGCAAATCATCTTACAAAACATGATTAGTATTTTGTGTGAGCGGGGTTCGTCTGTCGAATGTAATAAAGCTGTTCTGTTTGGTGACCGTCAGTGTCATTCATTTTAGGTACGTGCCCCTCCATCTCTCTCTCTCTCTC
>BOPN01002572.1:92924-102924 GCA_017312705.2 Penaeus japonicus
CCCCTAATCCCATGCTAATTAAATTGGTCATGATGATCTTGAGATAATGCAGGACGCCTGGGCCATCTCCTTTGTCTCGCTGGGAGATTAGCATGTTCATCTTCTTCTCGGTGTAAGGCGGGTATCTCGCTCTGTGTGGAGGGAAAATCGACCTTAGAGGATGGTATGAGTTGTTGGTTTTGTTTGTCTATGGTTATGTGTACTTTCTCTCTCTCGCTCTTGCTTTCTCTCCCTTGTCTCTGTCTGTTATACACATTTATATATATATATATATATATATATATATATATATATATATATATATATATGTATGTATGTATGTATGTATATATATATATATATATGTATATATGTATATATATATATATTTATTTATCTTATTTTACCTATTTTTTTATGTAACGGCGAGTCGAACAAACTGTTACATTGTTTGTGCAGACAATACGGGTTATGTAAACTAATAGCTTTTAGTTCACGGATTTTATGGAAATAGTATTTGAATGGTGGGATACTGATTACATGATAAGATAAAAGAATGACCTAAGAAATAGAGATGGAGGATAGTAAAATAAATGACTGAAAGAGAAAACAAACAAAATGATCATGTTTTCCTTTTCAGATTTCAAAAGACAATGAACATAGCAATATGGTATAGTAACATTTACCAGTCAAAAACATATACATGTCCTTATACCCGTGTTCGTAAACCTATATGCACGACTAGTCCCAAATTTGAGATACATTATCAACATGCAACATCACTGATTTTCTTCAAAGTAAGGGTGAGCAGTCAGCTCTGGACTAATCTAAAAGAAATACTTGACATTGTAATAGACTGGCAAATTTATTGTCATGAAAATATTTTCATAATGTACACCGTGAGTTTAATGCATCAACCTCCAAAAGAAGGCATTTTCCCATCTTTTTCCATATGCGTTTCATGTTTAAGTACAAATTCCAAGGCCAGATTTTTTTTTTATATGTATAGAATTGACAAAGTTCTAAAAGTTCTTTCTAGAAAATTCTTTAACTGATTTACTCCTAATTTCAAACATGTAATCTACACACACACACACACACAAGCACACACACACACACACACACACACACACACACACACACACACACAAACACACACACACACACATATATATATACAATGCACGTGTGTGTCCGTGTGAGTGCGTTTGCTTATACATAATTGAATCTCGCTTATACTCATTCCTTTTCTTAGAAACTAGTATCATAGAAACATAATGTTTACCCCGATGAAAAAACAAATAAACAAACAAACAAACAGATATACTCATGCTCTTGTGTTACGAGATAAGCGTTCTGACGTTATCAATATACCCTCCTTTGCCTGGTCTATTCTCCTCCTCCTCCTCCCCTCCCCTCTTTTCCCCTTCCCTTTATACCCCCCTCCCTCTTTTCCCCCTCCTCTCCAACTATTCCTTTTCCTCCTCCTCCCCTCCCTTTACCCCTCCCCTCTTTTCCCCCTCCCTTTATACCCCCCCCCTCTTTTCCCCCTCCTCTTCAACTATTCCTTTTCCTCCTCCTCCCCTCCCCTCCTTTCCCCTCCCTTTATACCCCCCTCCCTCTTTTCCCTCTCCTCTCCAACTATCCCTTTTCCTCCTCCTCCCCTCCCCTCTTTTCCCCCTCCCTTTATACCCCTCCCCTCTTTTCCCCCTCCTCTTCAACTATTCCTTTTCCTCCTCCTCATGCGTCAGGTCAAGACACACTGCCATCGATATTGCATTGAATTAAGTAGTCATACATGATCAATGTCTTATGTCACATAATATCGATACCAGTGCCTTACACTCTCTCTCTCCTTCCCATTTTCCCTCCATCCCTCCCATTTTCCCTCCCTCCCTCCCATTCTCCCTCCATCCCACTCTCCCTCCTTCCCTCCCTCCCACCCATTCTCTTTCCTTCCCTCCCTCCTACCCACCTTCCCTCCCTCCCTCCCTCCCTCCCTCCCTCCCTCCCTCCCTCCCTACCTCCCCCTCTCCCACGAACCGCCGATACTTACTGCATAAGCTTATCAATGAACGAGTTGTAGCTTCTTTTCAAACAGGATTTCCTGTGCGTAAAGGTATCGAAAGTGTACTTGCCGTGGTAGGCACCCATGCCACTGTTGCCAACCCCACCGAAGGGAAGGTCAGTGCCTGGAATGAAAGAGGGGAATGAATAAAGGAGATAACTAAGCCAACCCGCCGAAGGGAAGGACAGTGCCTGGAATGAAGGAGGGGAATGAATAAAGCAGATAACTAAGCCAATAGCCGAAGGGAAGGTCAGTGCCTGGAATGAAAGAGGGAAATAGATAAAACGGATAACTAAGTCAACCCGCCGAAGGGAAGGTTAGTGCCTGGAACGAAAGAGGGGAATGAATAAGACAGATAACTAAGTCAATCCGCCGAAGGGAAGGTCAGTGCCTGGAACGAAAGAGGGGAATGAATAAAGCATATAAATAAGGTGAAGGAGAATATAAGAATGACCCATCCTTGAAACGTGCAATGGGATTATGAAATAGGTCACGGCACTAAGTTGATTTATGAATGCAACTCTGACATTCAATTTGTTGGAACGATGGTCATTTATATGTCGCAAAATTTTATTAGAGACCGAATGAAACAGTCCCATTACAAATGTCACTCAATAAAATTATTTTGTGAATGAAACGTTGCCATTATATGACACTTAATGAAGTTGATCTTTGAATGAAACGTTGCCATTTTATGATACTAAATGAAGCTAATCTTTGAATGAAACGTTGCCATTATATGACACTGAAATAAGCTTATCTATGAATGGAATGATGCCATTGGGAAATCCCATAGATTAAATGTAGATTATATAGACCGAAAAGATTCACTATTAACATGGAAATGGCATTAAGGAAGTTGATAATAACACATGAAAAAAATAGGAATTGAATAAAAACTATAAAAACTATATAAATATATAAACATGTCTATAAACGCACGGATACATAAACAGATAAATACATATACAACAAACAAATAGCTACATAAATTCCTTTCTACTGAGAAAACAATTCAACCATTCAGACTCACTGCCAACGTGGAAGATCGTGTCATTGAGAGTGGCACCCCCGCATGGCACTTGTCTCATGAACATCTCCTGACGGTCCTTCTTGGTGCTGAACACGTACAGCGCAAGGGGCTTCTCCCTAGAGAACAAGAACAGGATAACATCTTTAACAATCACAAGAACAATAGAAATGAGAAAATTTGAGTTATAAGACATGGATAGTAATTTGGATAAAACAACAGAAATAGAAATAAATATGATGTTGATGAAGCAATGACAAAAAAACGGTGACAACGAAATGGAATGATAACAATAAAACAAAAATAACAAAAAAATATAACCACGATAATAATAATAATACAATAACAATACATAACAACAAAAAAACAATACCAGCAAAACACAACAAAAAAACAATACCAGCAAAGCACAACAACAAATAAACAATACCAGCAAAGCACAAAAATAAATACCAGCAAAGCACAACAACAACAAAAAAACAATACCAGCAAAACACAACAACAAAAAAACAATACCAGCAAAACACAACAACAAAAAAACAATACCAGCAAAACACAACAACAAAAAAACAATACCAGCAAAACACAACAACAAAAAAACAATACCAGCAAAACACAACAACAAAAAAACAATACCAGCAAAACACAACAACAAAAAAACAATACCAGCAAAACACAACAACAAAAAAACAATACCAGCAAAACACAACAACAAAAAAACAATACCAGCAAAACACAACAACAAAAAAACAATACCAGCAAAGCACAACAACAAACAAACAATACCAGCAAAGCACAAAAAAAAACAATACCAGCAAAGCACAACAACAACAACAAAAAAAAACAAGAACGCAAATGAAGACACAACAACCCACCTTTTGTTAATAAACTCAATGGCATCCACGTGATTTTTGACATTGATGATGGGCAGAATCGGTCCAAAGATCTCATCCGTCATTACTTTGCTCTGTTCACCCACATCCACCAGCAGGGTCGGCTCCATCCACTTCTCATCCACGTTGTATTTGCCTCCGATTACCACTTTTCCACTGTCCAGGTAGGTTGCCAGACGTCTGCCGAGGAGGGGGAGAGGGAGGGTTGTATGAGAATTCGTATTATATATATGTATGTATATATAATACACACACAAACACAAACACACACATATATATGTATATATATATATATATAATATATATATATAAATATATATATGTATGTATATATGTATATATATGTATGTATATATATATATATATATATATATATATATATATATATATATATATATAAATATATATATATATATATAAATATATATATATATAATGAGAGAGAGAGAGATAGAGAGAGAGAGAGAGAGAGAGAGAGAGAGAGAGAGAGAGAGAGAGAGAGAAAGATAGAAAGAGAAAGATAGAGAGAAAGAAAGAGAGAGAAAGAGAGAGAGAGAAAGAAAAACAAAGAAAAAAAAAACAACTAAAAATATCCCAAAAAAAAACACTCTATCCAGTATCCTTCCCCCAGCTACTCACTCCACATGCCGTCCAGCCACGATCCTACACAGATCCTTCGACTTGCTGGGATCCTCGCCGTACCACTCCCTCAGGACCTCCTTCGCCGTCTTCACGAAGACCTCCTGCACTTCCTTGGTGCACAGGATGTAGTCCGGAGCGATGCAAGTTTGCCCGAGGTTGATCATCTTGCCCCAAAGGATTCGTCTCGTCGCCACAGCCAAGTCCACCGTGTTGTCGATGAAGCACGGGCTGGAAGGGTGGGCGGAGGGGGGTGAGGGGGGTTAAGGTCGATTATGGCAGTGGGGATTGGGATGTCTTGTGGGATGGGATGGTTGTGGTTGTGGAATGGTTAAGGGGATTGGGATCTCTTGTGGAATGGTTAAGGGGATTGGGATGTCTTGTGGAATGGGATGGTTGTGGTTGTGGAATGGTTAAGGGGATTGGGATGTCTTGTGGGATGGGATGGTTGTGGTTGTGGAATGGCTAAGGGGATTGGGATCTCGTGTGGGATGGGATGGTTGTGGTTGTGGAATAGCTAAGGGGATTGGGATATCTTGTGGGATGGGATGGTTGTGGTTGTGGAATGGTTAAGGGGATTGGGATATCTTGTGGGATGGGATGGTTGTGGTTGTGGAATGGTTAAGGGGATTGGGATTTCTTGTGGGATGGGATGGTTGTGGTTGTGGAATGGTTAAGGGGATTGGGATTTCTTGTGGGATGGGATGGTATGGTTATGGATAGCAAAGGAGATTAAGTTCTGATATGGTTAAAGAATTAATTAAGTTCTGTTATGGAATGGAATATGATTGCGGAAGAGCAAAGGATATTAAGTTCTGTTATGTGATAGAATAGGGTTAAAGAATAGCGAAGGGGATTAAAATCTGTTATGGAGTGCAATGATATTGTTAATGAACAGCAAAAGGGATTAAGTTCTGTTATGGAACAGAATATAGTAAAAGAAAAGCAAATGGGTTTAGATTCTAGAAAGGAATGGTTATGGTATGGTTATGAAATAGCAAAGGGGACTCAAATCTGTTAAGGATTGGAATGTGGTAGTGAAATATCAAAGGGGATTAACACTGTTTAAAGTTGGAATAATATGGTCATTAAATAGTAAAAGGGATTACGATCTGTTACAGATTGGAAGAATTTGGTTATGAAATCTCAAAAGGGATTGTTTGTTAAAAACTGGATTACTGTAGTTATCAAAAAGTCAAAGGAGAATTATAAAGAAACCATTATGACTTTGAATGATCTGATTACAATATATCATATTGTAATGTATCTCTTTTGTAATGCATCAAAAGTTATATTTTTTCAATTCCATCGTGTACCAGCTATGACTAAATATGTAAACAAAACATTTATTTTGAAATTAAACACTACTCATTCATAATACAAAAAAGTAGACTTCCTCATATATATTATTCCTCCCTTTCCCCGTTTTCTATATCAATATTATTATTGTTATCATTATTACTAGAACTATCATCATCGTTATCATTATTATTACTATCGTTTTCTAATATGCTCGTGCTGTGCCATAGTCAACCCCTTGTGTGCCAAGGGTTGCCAACCTCTGGTGTACTGCATAATTTGATCTTTCAAATTTCGGACCTATCGCCAAATATAACCAGAACCATGACTTTATATTAAAAAAAATATATATAGTATATCCTCAATTATAGGCCTCAGAGAGACCAACAGACCTTTTGCCTCCCAGTTCGAGGGTGGTTGGAGTGAGGAACTTGTTAGCGGCGTCCCGCACTATCTTGCCGACCGTTGTGGACCCTGTGTAGAAGATATAGTCGAACCTCTCCTTCAGTAGTTCGGTCGTTTCAGGGACTCCGCCACACACCACGGGGTAGCATTCCTGTCGGATTTATGGGATGGATGGTTAGAATGCTCTGGCGATTTAAAGAAAGAAAAGGGAATGAGTTTTGTGTTAGATAGAGAGGAATTTTGGCTGAGGTTCTGGACGATGCTAAATGGCTGAACACGTGATACGCTTGTTGGAGAAAAGGGGAATAGCCTTTGTTTTTTCTTGATTTTTTAGCTAATGGATATAGTGAACAACATGGGATAGATTGTTTAGGCATCTTTAATGGGAAAATAGTTATTAAAAGTAACATTCAACTCATCAGATCATGGCATATTCAACCACTTACCATCATTCATAACAGAATATTCAACCACTTACCATATAACGTACCCACCTCACATCACAATAATCCATACGACACACACACTCCTATTCCCCGCCTCACAAAACCAAACAACACATACAAAAAAAAAGTAATAACCTTCAACCACACACCATATGACCACAAAACACGTTAAAAATAAACAGCATTCAGCCACACACCATACCATAACACAACATTCAACATACCCACTGTTATATGACCACAAAACACACACACACAAAAACAGCATTCAGCCACACACCATACCACAACACAACATTCAACATACCCACTGTTATATGACCACAAAACACGTAAAAAAAAACAGCATTCAGCCACACACACCATACCTTGTCGAGATACTGAGGCACGAGCTTAGCAATGGCTGATGCTGTGGCAGGAGACACTTCTGAAGGCTTGATTACCACAGCATTTCCAGCTGCGATCGCTCCTGTGGGGAATGGGAATGGATATTGAAATTGTTTCTTATTAAAAGGAGAAGGTGATTTTGACATTGTGTTTTGTTAAAAGTTTAATTGCTTAGTTAGGTTAGTGATTAGGTAAGATATAAAGATAATTAGATAGTTTATTTAGCTTAGAAAACATGGTAAGTAAGTCAGTGATTAAGGAAAACACGAAGAAAAACAGATTATCTATTTAACTAAAGAAAAATAGATGTTAAAAATGAGAAAAAAAAAATATTTGGCTAAAAGAATCATGTTTATAATTCCGTACAAGAAGTTTATATAATTGGTTACATTAAGTAAAATGATAAGAACATGAAATAATTTATTTAGCTGGAATCCTTCTTCTCCTCTTTCTTCTTCTTTTTCTTCCTTCTCCATCATCTTCTTCTTCTCCTCCTCTTCCTTCCCCTTCTTCTTCTTCTTTTTCTTTTTCTTCTTCTTCTTCTTCTTCTTCTTCTTCTTCTTCTTCTCCTCCTCCTCCTCCTCCTCCTCCTCCTCCTCCTCCTCCTCCTCTTCTTCCTCCTCCTCCTCCTCCTCCTCCTCCTCCTCCTCCTCCTCTTCCTCCTCCTTTTTATCCTTCTTTTTCTACTTTTTCTCCTTTTTCCTTCTCCTCCTTCTCCTCCACCACCTCCTCCTCCTCTTCCTCCTCCTTCTTCTCCTCCTCCTCCTCCTCTTCCTCCTCCTTTTCCTCCTTCTCCTTTTCTTCCTCCTTCTCCTTTTCCTCCTTCTCCTTTTCCTCCTCCTTCTTCTTTTCCTTCTTCTTCTCCTTCTCCTTCTCCTTCTCCTTCCCCTTTCCCTTCTCCTCCTATTCCTTCTTCTCCCTCTCCTCCTTCCTCTTTTTCTTCTTCTTCCTCTTCTCCTCCGTGTTTAGGTCTCATCTTATCAGGCTTTGTACTTGGTTACAAAAGATATAACGGAAGTTATGTAACAGGTCATATATATCTTGGGAATATATCCGTTATGAAATTACTTCAATATAAAATTTATGATGACGATTATGTAATTTAAGACTTTAAGATAAGCCTATGAAACATGACCCTCATTTTAGGCTATACTTTTATGAACTAGGCTTAACCAATGTGAAACATGATTCAAAGTTAAAGTAAGACTCTTTGATATCTAGAAATATGTCCTCCTTTTGGTGTTTAAGAGACCGTTTCTCGGCTTTCGTTACGTAAGATGCTTATAGACCTAACAAGTGTGATAAAAATAACAACATATATATATATATATGTATATATATATATATATGTATATATATACATATATATATATATATATATATATATATATATATATATATATATATATATATATATATATATGGTGTGTGTGTGTGTGTGTGTGTTTGTGTGTGTGTTTGTGTGTGTGCGTGTATGTGTGTGTGTTTATATATATATATATATATATATATATATATATATATATATATATATATATATATACGTATACACATATATATACATATGCATATATTTATATACATATATGCATATAGATAGATCGATATAGATAAATGATACATAAAGCATAAAAATCCCCCCCCCCCCCAAAAAAAAAAGAAGTCAAATAGATAAATAAATAAATAAATACAATAACTGAATATGAAAAATACATCAAACGCTCTTTGAAAATACAGCAGCCCAAACCCAAAATACACCAACTTACGCCATTTATCAATTCCTACAATCTCCACTTCCCTCTCCCCCTCCCCCTTCCCAATCCTCTCTCCTGCCCTCCCCCCTCCCTCCCTACTCCCCCCTCCACCTCCCTTTCCCTCCCCATCCCCCTAAACCCCCTCCCCCATCCCTCTCCCCTTGGCTCTCCCCCTCCCCAGATCCTCCAACCCCCTCCCACCTCCCCCATCCCATCCCTCCCCTCCCCCTCCCACCTCCTACCCCCCATGCCATCCCCCACCTCCTACCCCCTCCACCTCCCCCTAAACCCCAACCCCCTCCACCCCCCCATCCCCATCCCTCCACCTCCCCCCACCTCCTACCAACCAACCTACCAGCCACGGGCAACATGGTGAGCTGGAGCGGATAATTCCACGCCCCCATGACCAGGACCACGCCATAGGGCTCGTTGTAGATGACGCTCTGGTCCATGGGGATCTTCGAGGGCACCTCCTCCGTCTGCACCCACTTGTCCAGCCGGTTGAGGATGAAGTTGACGTCGTCCTCCACGTGGTGAACCTCCATCATCATGGCTTCTAACTCCGGCTGTTTAAGGACGAGGAGGAGGAGGAGGAGGTGAGGTGGAGGAGGTGAGGAGGACGAGGAAGAGGAGGTGAGGAGGAGGTAAGGGAGGAGGAGGAGGTAAGGGAGGAGGAGGTGAGGAGGAGGTAAGGGAGGAGGAGGAGGTGAGGAGGAGGAGGTAAGGGAGGAGGAGTAGGAGGAAGAGGAGGAGGTAAGGGAGGAGGAGGTGTAGTGATAAGGATGGGATAAGTATAGTGATGTGAGTATGTTGGTGGTGATATGAGTATGGTGATGATGTGAATATGATGGTGGTGATATGAGTATGTCATACGAAAAAAATGTTTACTTTTATGTCATCCGAAAAATGAGATGATTTTATCTATTGATCGTGTTTCCACTTTGTTTTATTCTTTGTTTAGGTTCATTACAAAGAAGTTTTACTTTTATAAGAGAATGTAAAATACATTTGTGTCTAAAATGCTTAAAGATCGCAGGAAATTGCTCTGCATGACGCCATTGCACTCAACAAGGAGCAGCACTCACCTTATTGAGGTCTGA
>BOPN01002572.1:110424-112924 GCA_017312705.2 Penaeus japonicus
ATATGTTGGTATCTCGATGCTGGTCGCCTAGCGAGGTCAGCATGTGGCAGATAGTATGGTTATAAGCCTTGAAGTAACTCCTCCTTTGATCTTACATATACTCTACGATCTTACACATACCAAGTTCCTATTAAGAACCTCCCGTAAGGGAGACTTACTTAAGCTAATGAATTCATGGCTTATAAAAGACAAGGACAAGATTGTTCTGATTGTTAAACTTGGGCCTGGATACAGATCGTAGTGGCAGGTCAGTGCAACATGCATGTGGATGATACTAAGTATGATTATTGTAATGATGGATATAAGCGAACACTTTTGTATTTTATCTCGACTTGTCATGTGACATAATTTTATAGGCTAGAGTTATGTAACTTCATATCATCTGATATTCTGGAAAATATACTTAAAATGTCTGCTAAATTCGTGGTGTGGACTAAGTGATTAGTTTCTCATAAAATTGGTATACTTGAAGATATAATCATTTTATAACCTTAACTTTGTAATGTTCTATTATAACATTAAAACTTGTCCAAAGCTATGCAGTTAACCAGGCAGTATGTAAACGACTAGTGTTTTTTTCCGCATGTGTCTGTATCTGTGTGAGTACATGTGCATGTTCCTGTACTTGTGTTTATATCTTTGTTTGTGTCTGTTGAAACGCTGCATGTGGATGTTGTTATTTATGCAAAGCTACGTTACGTAATTACAGGATGTAGTTACTAAAGTTAGCATAAATAAATAAATAAAAAAATGCTTATAAAATAAAGGCGGGAAAACTAACACCCGAAAATACCAACCGCCATTTCAAATTCGAAACACAGCTTACCTCTTTGTAAGACGGAGGCATGGTGTTCTAATCCTTCTCTCTCTCTAGTCTTCTACTCTATCCAAATAAAATTGATCCAGAGAGCTGATGAAAAGGGCTGTAACGTCCACTTTCCGCTGTCCTTGTCGGATAACTAAGCATTGGCCAGAGAGCGACAGCGTGCCACGAAAAAAAAAATCCCGTTTGGCACCCTGTGAGTTACCAAGTAGTAAATATAGTTCTTTCAACGTTGGAGGGTCATATTCTATTTTTAAAGAACTGCATATATGTTCGTGTTATAAAACCTTACTTGGATGGTTATTATATATCCTTTGTTCGTCTTTTTTTAAGCTTTATTAAGATGTTTTTCGGGCAGAGTGTGAAATAAGAGACATATAAAAGTGTTTTCTTTTTTTTGGTTTTGTTTTGTTTTGTTTTTTTGTGAGAATCATCTCTCCTTTTTTATACTTCACACGCAAGACAATAAAAAGCACCAAGATTATTTAACATCTTGCTCTCTTATGATCTTGATCTTGAATTTGATCTTCTTAAGTGTTCTCTCTCTCTCTTCTCCCTCACCCTCTCCTTCTCTTCCTCTTCCTCCTTCCCTCCCTCTATCCTTCCCCCTTTTCCCTCCCTCCATCCATCCCTCTTCTCTCTCCCTTCCTCCTCCTCTCCCTCCTTCCTTCTCTAAGTCCATCCGCCTCGCCCTCCCCCCCCCCCCCCCTCACCCCCCACCCCTCCGTCATCCTTCACATCCCTCGGGTATGTGAAGATGTGGCACCACCGCGTGTGCCCGTGTTATCTTGCAGTGAACTTTGGCATAAGGGTGATGGGTAAGTTCCTTATCAAAGAGTGTGATATTGTGATGTGTAATTGTGACTTGTGATTTTGTGGTTGTGATGTGTAATTGTGACTTGTGATTTTGTGGTTGTGATGTGTGATTGTGACTTGTGATTTTGGGGTTGTGATGTGTGATTGTGACTTGTGATTTTGGGGTTGTGATGTGTGATTGTGACTTGTGATTTTGGGGTTGTGATGTGTAATTGTGACTTGTGATCTTGTGGTTGTGATGTGAGATTGTGACTTGTGATTTTGGGGTTGTGATGTGTGATTGTGACTTGTGATCTTGTGGTTGTGATGTGAGATTGTGACTTGTGACCTTGTGGTTGTGATGTGTGATTGTGACCTTGTGGTTGTGATGTGTGATTGTGACTTGTGATCTTGTGGTTGTGATGCGTGTGATTGTGACTTGTGACCTTGTGGTTGTGATGTGTGATTGTGATCTTGTGGTTGTGATGTGTGATTGTGACTTGTGATCTTGTGGTTGTGATGCGTGTGATTGTGACTTGTGGTTGTGATGTGCGATTGTAAGTTTGATTTTTGTGGGATTGTGGTTGTCATTTGTGATTGTAGGTGTGATGTATTATTGTATTTGTAACTTGTGATTGTAAATGTTATGTGTACGTGCGACTTTGTTAAGTGATTGTAAGTGTGGTTGGTAAGTAAGTCCGACTTTGATTTATGATTGTAAGTGTGATTTGCGATTGTGTGTGATCTATAAGTGTGACTCTGACTCGTGCTTGTAATTGAGAGTTGTTATTACGATTATGATTGCAATCTATAATTTGGTTACAAGTGCGAAGGGATCGGCGATCGTAAAAAGTTGCAATTTATTCTTGTAATGATGATTTG
>BOPN01002572.1:117924-120424 GCA_017312705.2 Penaeus japonicus
TATTTTAGTAGAGACTAGGGTAGCAGTTAGTATTCGCATTGTTAACGATGAATGAATCCGACAGCATTTAATATTTCATCTCTATTGTTAACTCAATATTGTCTCTTAATACAAACTCGTTCAACAATGTGAATCTAATAAGGCTCATAGTGAAATGCACTAGTTCCCCCTTCCAAAAATCTTATATAGAGACATTTAACTCTAGACAAGACTTCAATGTACAAGTTATATTATGTAATGTATAAAATTCTGGTTATGTCCATATATACTGAGATATGTCATTTGTTTTAAGTGGTAGATGAAAAAGGAATATAAATATATCTATCATAGAGTACCTGGTTTTCAATGATGTGTAAAAGTGGTCTCAGAAAACGGTTAAAAGGGGTAAACTATATTATTTTGGCTTTTCTTATTAATGATGTGGGAATTTAAGCGATTTATATGGCTTCTATAATTTTTTGTTAAGATGTCCTGTTCCAACTTATAATAGTGCTAGGAAATTGTAAATTATTTAAGTGAGCTGTTTCTAGAATTGCACTTAGATATATATAAAAAAAGTCTAACATATTGGAAAGTTAATTGATCAAATTTGGCTAATAAGGATTTATTTTTTGTCAGTCCTGTATATTTTTTCAATGATTCTATTCTCATAAGACTTTTCATGTGATAATGTTGAATAAAGCTTTATGAAGAAATACATATATGGAACACACGGTCTTATTTGGAATATACTTAATTTAAAAAGGCAAAGGAGTTCTACATATATCGGTAACATTATATTTTTGCGAACGTGTTAATTTCCACTCACAAACAATAAATCGTCGGTTTTATTATCACCCGGAAAGCTGTTAAGAATAAATGCTAAAGGATGAACAAGCTGGTAGCTGTAATTGATTACATTATTAATCTAATATATCTATTTCTACATTCAATATCTTATTAACACTTTATTTCATATATATATAAAGAATGCATATGAAATACATTTAGTACTGCAATAATCATTATAAAATCCTACGAACAGCTACTTACTGATCTGTCAGTTTCGGTTGTTTATCTCGGCCTGGATAAGGACCAACTTTTTAAAAAACTACAATAAGTATTCACTCTAACATCACCACAAATGAAATCGTGCTTTTGTTCGCTTTGGATGGAATTAGACATTATAACATTTAGGTTAAGGTTACCGCCAGTCAGTATGATACCACCTCAAGTGACGCCATAAATTCTCTTAGTTCCGGGTGCTGTTATCCGGAAGATGAAGTAACGTAATATCAACAGGTTTTAGGCTTCAGTAAACGTAACTTTGGTAACTTCTCTACCAGCGCTGCCCTTGGTCCTCAGCCAGGAACTTCATGATATCAGGATCAGAAGGAGAAATCTCTGCCCTCTGGCGGATTTCGTCGAAGGTGTAATCTTTCAGGAGTTCTCCATTTTCAAAGACAGTCACGAGCAGGTCCTGAAACAACAAGATGTGTTTTGTGTAGTTTTGTTTGTATTTGCAAATATATGAAGGTATGTGGTTTATATTTTATGTTCGAGGTGGAGTTCGCCTTGTATTCAGAAGCTAGTGTTTAAGTGAATGAATGAAGAAAATATGGAACATGTTTCACCTAAACTTGAAATGAACCTCTATTGTGGAAGCCGTACATTGATTAAAAATTGGCAGAAAAATTAACCCCCTTCCCTTTCCCGCCCATTTCCTAAACAAATAGAGTCTAATAAAAGTAATACCCTGTAAATTACTACGAATTATGAACGATACGTATAGATATTCGCCCATATACACCCTCCCCTCCCCCCGCCAAGCACCCCCAACCCCCACACACCTTATCGGGATCCCCAGTTCCCTTTTCGAAGGTCTTGTAACCGCCCTCTTCCATCTGGAGAGTGAGCCGCCCGCGCTTGCTCTTCTTGCCCGTATCTGTGATCGGCTCCTTGAAGACCTCCACGTCCTGACCGTCGATAACCGCCAGGCTGCACTTGTAGGCGCACTTCTGGGTGTCTCGGTCGAGCTGCGGGGAAGCGATAAGGAGTATATGATTTAATTTTTCGTCTATTCAGTATGATTGTATTAGCTTTTTACTTTTTATCTTTATTTATTATTATTTTTTTTTTTTGTCTATTTAGCCATCTTTATTTTTCTTGAGGTGATGTATTTGATGGTTTTGTGATTGAGGAAAAGTTTATGGGTTTGTGATAAGGCTGCGCATGTTTACCTTATAATATATATATATATATATATATATATATATATATATATATATATATATATTGCCCGTTTTATTATAATTTTCTTTAGGCGATGAATTTGACGGTTTGGCACTAACTGGCGACAAGGCTGTCCTTGTGAGTGCACTTATGGGAGTTATTTTGAGTGAATAACTCAATTTCTTTTTCTAGGTTATGCCTTTGAGAGTTTGTGTGTATGTTTCAAGTGAATATATGGATAGAGTTATACGTCTGTTTTCTTTAGTATGTTTTCTTCCATTTTTTGCCG
>BOPN01002572.1:152924-160424 GCA_017312705.2 Penaeus japonicus
CACACTGACACTAACACAGACAAATACATGGGTGTTTATCACACATACATGTTAATAAGAAATTAAGAGCAAACATGGACTCTTTTATCTTGTCAAGACCCACATATTTATGGTATTTGTAGAGTTAATCAAGTAGTGTATGTTCTGTGACATCCTTGCGGTCAAGGTCTTTTTAATTATACAAAGAATTAATCGACATTTTCTTGTCGATAGAAACTGATGTATTACAGGCCATAGATACTAGTATTCTGCAATTCACTAATGGACACAGAATACCAATCAAAAGCAAAAAGTAGCCCAAAACACATTTACCTGCTGTTTAACTATTTCCTGTACATACTGACTATTGAAGGATATGCTTCCCCACTTTAATTAGATGCAAATGAACTTAATAACTATTACTTATCATTAAGCAATGGGTTGGGCTCATAGGTAACAAGCTTAAGGATACAATCTGGATCTTATCATGTTTGATTAATTCAAAGATCCAAGTCACGCAGACTTTCAGGTTGTTGCAGTAAAAATCACAATAATACTCTGGTTTATTTCAAGTTAATTACACATCAAAACCTTCAAAATTCAAGACAATTCTTGGGGACTGCATGTCTGCAACAAATAAAGATTGTAACAAATTATTTTTGTGTTCCTCATCACTTCAAATGAGCAAATCAAACAAGATTTTTAGCTTGGAATGGCACTTTAGTTTTGTGGCAAACATTTCCAAGAAATACAGGAGTGATATGAGCAGAAAAGAAACATGAACTTCATGGTTTACACACTCACCATTCTTCTTAATCCTTGTTGGCGACTACATTTCTCTTACTTTCACTTCTGGAGAGAACATGAGGTTACTCTCTTGTCATGGCTACCTTCCTTGTATTTATTTTACTTCTAGAGGGAAAATGAGTAGTAAGTCCCTTTCCTGGGAATAGTTTCCTCTTCTTCCAGGATATATACTTAATTTTTCAGCTCCCTGCAAAATATGATGTATTGCGCCTTCTATTCACCATTCAGTATTCTCAGGACAATTTTTGCATCAACATAAAAAAGGTTGAATGCTTCCGTATGTCAATCCAATAATATCGCAAACTTCTCAGATCATTTGTCCATAATCTGCAAGGATAGCCCAATGCACTTTTTTGCTTGTTCTGCTGTTGTACTCATCCCCAGTCATCCAGAGCAATAATCATCTTTGACAAATGTTTGTCCTTCCTTAAAATGCTTGTCCTAGAAAATGTTCTGCTTTGGGACATGGCTCTGTCACCAAAGGCTTCCTGAAGCAACCAATTATTTTCTGCAGCTGTCTTGTTGATCTTGAAGTATAACTTGATGAGGTTCTTTGCTCTTAAGAGTTCCACGATTGCAAAACTGTCAAACCATCTAAACAAGACGTTACATAAATAAGCCTAACTCAGCAACATGTCCACTTACACACATGGGGGGAACTTTCGAAGACCTGGCATACTGATTCGGACTATTTCCTATCTTTTGTATATAGTCTTTGGTTTCTTCCATTATTCAAATCCCTGAAACTTTTGGGTAAGAACTTCAAACAACTTCTTGTCCATTTTCTTGTCTGTCTTTTACAGCTGAACTTGCAGCTGGAGGGTTATTGGGAGGGGTGGTATATATTCCCTATAATAAAAGGTTATCAACAACTAGAACATTATATCAATCGTATTAACTACAAGGCCATCAAAAAAGGATCTCAGAATTTACAACGATTCCAGAAGGAATTGCTATCCCAACATCTCAAAAGAAGGGACCAGAATCTAAGTTTTCAATAGAAATCTTCCTGGACCAACAACACCTATCAGCAAATTCTCCATCAACTACAAATATTCCAGCTTAATGTGGTAGGCCACCCATGACCAAGTGGTTAACAAAAGAGTCTCCTAAAATGGTAGTGATTTTAAGCTGAACGTAAACAGGGAAGGGGGTATGAGATGAGGTGATGGTGGAACACATGTTATTATTTCTCCCAATTGTTAACACTAGAAAAATATCACATTTTAATAAATTACTCTTATTGTTATAATTGAAAGGGAGCTCTCAGGCCATGGAAATGTGATTGTTAACTGTCAAGTGTGGCCTTTAGAAGGTAAAAGAGGCAATGTAATTCAGAATATCTCTCTAATCCTGCGGGCAAAAGCAAAACAACAATACACATTACTAAACCCATATCAATGCATTAGGTCTTATAGATACTCTTTAGTGGTATAAAATAATATCAATATAAACCATGATAAATAAATATAAAATATGTACTCTATATACAATGCCTCCCCTGGAAAAACTGACTTGGGTCCTTAAGCAAGGAAAATATTAAGACTTCAATCCAAATCCCCAAGATTGGCAATGATAACACAAAATAACTGACTTTAAGGATGAGGTTTTTCACACACTTCTTAAATGAGCACTGCTTCCCCTAGGTCACAAAATTGCTTCTATGTGAGCAGACTCTACTGACTTTTTTTTTTCTTTTCTTTTTTTCTTGTTTGCCAACTTGGCCCTGTAGTTAAACATTCATGCTACTAAACATGGATGACTAGTTTATATAAAGTGTTCATGCAGCTACTCATTCTGACTACAAACTCAATGTCTTTCACCCTTTCCTAATCCGAGCTTTAACTGAATTTTGTGCAAGTTATTGCATAAGCATATTAGCCTATAGTTGACAAACTTTACAGTTTTCAATACCTTTATTATGGGTCCAAAGATTAATCAGAGTCTTTATAAATGCAACATGTGTGAAAGCACAAAGAGTAAGAAGACCAAATGTGGAAAGAATAGAAACTATTGTGGAAGCATTTGACTGATTCAGGATGAGCTCTCTTCTTTTGCTGAATAAAGCATCAATTTGTGTAGTGTTAGCACACAAATGTTAAAAACTTTCTTTGATTCTAGAATTACTTGGTATGAATATCTTATAATTTCCATAATGGTATTATGACTTTGGAAGGTAAGACATATCAGATTTTAGAAGGCTACTATAGAAGTTATATTTTTTCACTGTATCAACAGTATCTATAGATGCAGTTCCCTGTGTATGCTTCTTGACATAAAATAGCCTATCATATGTTGGTGTTTTAGGCGAAGGCATGGAATTTTCTCATTAAGGCTATACTTGACTGCATCTGCAAGAACTAGGGTTAAAACATTTAATGTTTACTTTTTTATGAGGATGGGGATAATGTTATTTGAAATGAGAAATACAAGAGTTAGCACATTGCATTTTCTGTGTGAAAGAGGATAAAAACTGATAGATAAAGGAAAAGAGAGTTGATATCTAATATGGAAAACCCTGAAGCTGCAAGCTATCCTGTAGGCAACTTTTTAGAAATTACACTTCACCCCAAATGTCTTAGAAGAGTCACCTGCACCACTTTTTTTCCTTGAATGCTCGCTCACTTGCTCTCTCTCTCTCTCTCTCTCTCTCTCTCTCTCTCTCTCTCTCTCTCTCTCTCTCTCTCTCTCTCTCTCTCTCTCTCTCTCTCTCTCTCTCTCTCACATAAATGCAGTCATTCATAAGCCAACCTACAATACCACTTAAGCAACCACTCAATCGCACACTCTCTCAGTACCTCTTATGACAGACTGCCTACTCTTCTGATCCTCTAGAAGCTGGTGGTGGGCTGCGGCTTTGAGGGGGGGGAGACGCTCCCAGGCCCCGTTCCTTTGGGGCTTGTGGCTCCAATGGGTGAACTGGTCCACTGGGGGGGATCTGAGGGCGTTGGCATCGCCAGAGTTGACACCTTCACTGGCCGCCACTGAGCGTCGCTGGGTGAGGGCGTGAGGTGATTTGCCCCCCTGCCTGGCGACACCGATTTTGAGCTGAAGGGGGGCATAACAGGAGGGGATAGTTCCGTCACAGGAGGCGTCAGAAGCAGTTGCTGTGGGCCCTGTCACCACTGTCGACGTCTTTGGTATGGCGCTGTTGGCTGCCGAGGCTGGCTCCTCACTCACCTTACCTGAAGTTACCCGACTTTCAACACTATCCTCTGCCTGCAAAGAAAAAGGATGGACAATTAGTAGGGGTGTTTTGCAGGTGTTGCAAAATGTAAAAGAAAGAGACCAAAATATTTTGCAGGTTCCATTATTTCTTTTGTGGCAATAATAGCAACAACCCCTACAAACAAATTGAAAAAAACAAATTAACTAATGAACACATAAATTCTAAAATAATGGAAACAGCAACTTTTTTTTTTTCTTTTTTTCTTTTTTTTTTTTTTGGCCTAGAAACATAAAACAGGAAAAGAAGACAGAAATTACTACAAAGTCCAGGAAGTGACACCAATATTTAGAGAGAGCAGGGTAGCGCCAAGATTTTGGAAAACGGTCAAAGAAATCATTTGCATCTTCAACCAAATTTTCACTGTTTAGAATCAGATATCTGCTCAGCAGGGGTGAATCCAGATGTACAATGAATAACTCTTTAGCTTAAAGCCCTGCTGTGTGGTGATGAAAAAAAAAGAAAAAAAAAAAGGAGTCCTTTAGTATTTTCTCATATACAAATCATATCATAATACAGCATATAAAATAATCATACGAGACCCCACAAGTAAAAACTACCATCTTTACTTTGAGGTTACTTCATGAAATTTTGTTCGGTATTACCTACTTTTTTGTGAGCTTGCATTCCCAGCTGCACAACAGGGGGATCTGCCCTTGTGTCTAAGACAATAGTCAGGGCATGCATAACATCAAGGGCAGATCTGATGTGCAAGAAGAGAAGGGAGGGGAAAAGAACAAAAAATAATACAAAAAAGTAAAAGATAAAAAGATAATAATAATAACAATAATAATAAAAATAATAATAAAGATAAAAAAATAAAAAATAAAAATCCAAGCTTTGTAACTATGTAACCAGAAAATAACACATGGCCTCTAATACTAAACACTGCCACCTCTTGTCAGCGTGGAGAGGACTGGTGTCAAGTCTTCTAGATGCCATCTCGTCTTCTGAGCTGGTTCCGGTGCTTGTCTACTGTCTTGTCTCTATCCTCCATGCCTCTGAGACGGGTCTACAGCTTCTTTGGCAGCGAATTTCAAACCTTGCATCTTGGCTGCCTACCGATGTGGACACTAAAAGTTTGGGGTATGGCCACCTTCTCTTTTTGTTTTGCTTATTTTTGTTTATTGGTTTGAACTGACAGAGTAAGGAACAATTGAATTTTGGAGTTTGTGAATGAACAGCAAAAAATCAAATTTGTCTTTTTTTGTTTTTACTGTGGTGAAGCTAGAAAGAAATCTTCTATGTCGTCTCTTCATGAAAAAATAGAGTGACAATCCATAACTCTACAAAAGCCAAGACTACAGTTTCATGCAAGTACAGTACATGCTACACCAGGTCACTGATGACAAGACTAATGGCCTTTCTCCATTCGTTGCTGCACCTTCTTGGTACTGTGCTATCAATATTTAAGGTAAAACTGTCAAGGCTAATTTTTGTAGCATGTACAAATGGTGCAGCAACAAGGGCTAAGAACCTTCAAGTGATTGTGGACAGCATTGCCTAGCAAAAGATCAGAAAGAGATAAAACTGCAATAATTTGTAATGTGAAGATGGTTAATTGAGATTCTGGTAAAGGCTAGCTGGGAAGCCAATTAATATCTTTTGAAAAGTTTCGTATCTTGCAAGCAATGATAGTGGTTCTCCACTTACTGGGAAAATAGTTACTGTAGTGGCAAAGCCGTTCACAAACTTTAAATGAATACCATATGGGGATATGATGCCTCACAGAAAACTACAGCTACTAGGGTTTTCATTTTTTTTCCCCTCCACTATCTAGGTAAAGCCAAGAATGGAGACCCGACAGACTGGCCGTAGCTTCTCTGTGACACACCATGGCTTATTGTCAGTGAGCTAATGGGCTTGAGGCAACGACTGCCAGACGTGAGAGAGTAGGTGGCCGCCCACACAAACCGTAACACGTACCGCACTAGAAGAGCCCGGAGGAGGGCCAAGGGAGCCCCTGGGGCTGCCCCCCCCTCTCGGCTGGGACAAGCCGCCAGGGGGAGTCCCTGGATGAGAGCCTGGGCTAGATACCCCAGGGTCTGCCAACTGAGGCTGTGCACCCGAGATCTGGCCCTGGACAGGCTTGGGGCCAGTGGTGGAGGAGTCCCGATGGAACTCTGGCGGCGGAGGGCGCTGTATCCAGTTGTACTGCCTCTTCTCAACCGGCACTCCCCATCTCTCCAACTCTATGTACTGTTTTCGTGAGACAATTAGACCAGTTTTCATAAATATCAATAATTGGAAGGACCTGCAACATCAAAACCCATGCGTTATCAGGAAGATGCCTGCATTACCTGACCTCAGCCAACCCCGCAGCAAACTGGAACTTGTTGTGGAGACTGAAAATATTGCCAAGATATGTCACGTATGTCATTAATGTAAGAAATGAGTATGGGCTAAAGGGGTGGGGGTGGGGGAGGGGGTAAGGAGATGATTCACGTGGTCAGACAGTACGGGACAACACACCCAGGCAAGCAAGGTGCTCCTTAGGCTCGCTTACTTGGTTTTTGAGAGAGGAGTAACAGTCCTTGCACACAACCACCGAATGCCCGTTGTCCACCACCATGCCTCCGGGCGGTCGGTTGTGTTCTTTCAGGAAGGGGTAGTCCTGGGGAAAGAAGTAGGCTGTTAGTCATGAAGTTGGAGACTTGATATTTACTATAAAATAATTTAGATAAATTTTGCAATGTTTGGTATTTTTTCTAAAATTTTTGTATCTAATATTGATTAAATATCTTGTCATGAGTGTATTTCTAACAAACAAAAGCATATTTCAGCATGTAATAATCAATCATTCAAATATAAGACTTTGATATTCATCCTATTTCAATTCACTATCCCTCTAATGTTAAGACTATCTGATAATCATTTTAACATAGAGTATTTCGTAATCCCAATATTCCGAACATTTCCCACTCAATATCTGTTAGCTTATTTTGAACATTTCACAAAGGATCATAGTCAACGTGAATACACATAAGTGACAACAGCAATGCAACAAGTACATAAATTCTCTTTAGTCAGACCCTTCATTCAGAAAGACTTATTAACCAAGACCCTTCATTCAGAAAAACTTATTAACCAGACCCTTCATTCAGAAAGACTTAATAACCAGACCCTTCCTTCAGAAAGACTTATTAAGCAGACCCTTCCTTCAGAAAGACTTATTAACCAGACCCTTCATTCAGAAAGACTTAATAACCAGACCCTTCCTTCAGAAAGACTTATTAAGCAGACCCTTCATTCAGAAAGACTTAATAACCAGACCCTTCATTCAGAAAGACTTATTGACCAGACCCTTCATTCAGAAAGACTTATTAACCAGACCCTTCATTCAGAAAGACTTATTGACCAGACCCTTCATTCAGAAAGACTTATTAACCAAGACCCTTCATTCAGAAAAACTTATTAACCAGACCATTCATTCAAAAAGACATAACCAGACCTTTCATTCAGAAAGACTTATTAAGCAGACCCTTCAT
>BOPN01002572.1:180424-182924 GCA_017312705.2 Penaeus japonicus
TATATATATATACACACATATACATTATATATGCATAAAATGGTATAAACCCACATATACTGTATGCATATAGACACATATCGACATGTATAAATACACATTGCGAGTGTGAACCTATCTGTCAAGGCGCTGGCTTGTTCCCAAAAGGCCAGAGAGCACTGAGTCCCCCCCCCCCCCCCCCAACCCCCCGCCTTTCCCCGCCCCGATCCCGAGCACAGCAACCCCTGCGCCGGGGCCTCACCTTGACGGGGAGCAGATATAGCCTCTTCCTGTACGTCTTGAGGCTACAGATGTAGCAGGTGTAGTTGTAGGTGTCGTAGAGGCGCGCGTAGTGGTCGACCTGCGCCTTCTCGTAGCGCTGCCACTGCAGGATGAGCGAGTGGAAGCAGCAGAGGCACACGAGCACGTAGGCCTCGTCGACGCGCGCCTCCGGGTGCGCCGACTGGTGCTTGGCCAGGAACGGGAAGAAGGGCTCCGTGCTGCGCGGCTTGCAACGCACGGCGTACGTCTGCCCCGGCTTGGAGTGGAAGCTGCAGATGAAGCAGTTGATGGCGATGCTCAGCGCGCGCTGCGTCGTGATCACGGGCAGCGTCGGGATGTTGGGGTCGTGGTCGGCCGGAACCACCTCCAGCGCGTGCAGCGGCTGGCCCGTCCACCCGCCGGCGCCCGCGCCGCCCGCACCGCTGCAGTTCTCGACGGCGCGGGGGTGCGGCTCGGCGGCGGCGGCGGTGACGGCGGGCGCGAACGGGTGCGACGGCGACGCGTCGGTGGGCGTGGAGATGCCCGGCGACGAGTGCGGCGTGAGGCGCGGCGATTGCGACGTCATGGGCATGTGTCGGAGGGAGAACTGGCGGTGCTCGAGCGGCACGTTGTCGCGTTGGTACTCGGCCCACTGCGCGCTCAGGTGCTGGTGGCACAGCGCGCACACCAGCACGCGCCCGTCCTCGATGACCGTGCCCTGCGACGCCCGCGGCTGGTACTTGAGGAAGAGGAAGTACATGCCCTCGGGGTTCTTCGGGTCCAGCACCATGGACAGCCAGTGCATGACCTGCGCCTTGTGCGGCTGGTGGCACAGGTAACACACCGCCTCCTCGGGCACCTCGCCGTCGGACGCGCCTCGGCTCACCACGGCCTGCGACGGGGGCGTAGCGGCCGGAGGAGGCGCGACCCCGCCGTGTTGCCCGCCCACGCTCTCCGCGGCGCCGCCCTTCGCCTCCGCAGGCCGGCCCCGGACACTGTCCTCCTTCTCCTGCAGCAGCTTCTGCTCCTGCGGAATGGTCTTGCAGCAGTGCGAGCACACCTGCACCATGCCCTGCGGCGAGATGGGCGACGCGCCCTCGGGCGCCTCCAGCCGCTGGATGAAGGGGTAGAAGGGCTCCTTCTCGGAGTTGGGTCTGCAGTACATGAGGCAGAGCGAGCTGGACGGGCACTCGCGGCCGCACTTGTAGCACACGAAGCCTGCCGCCTCCTGCGCGGCCGACCGCCGGCGCAGCGAGTAGTTGCGCTCGTCGTGCGGGACCTTGTGCACCTCGTAGGCGTCCCACTGCAGCTGCAGGTGGCCGTAGCAGTCGCGGCACGCCTGCACGCGCCCCGACGCCTCCATGGGGTGCGACTTACTGGGACGCGGGTGCAGCATCAGGCTGGGAAAAAAAGGGCAGGCGCCGCTCTGCTTGGCGAAGATGCCCACCAGCGTGCCCTTCTTGTGCTGCGCGCCGCACACGTAGCACACCTCCGTCGGCGCGTTCTTGTCGGGCATCCGCAGATCCAGCACCTCCGCGCGCGGCGGCGTGGCAGCGCCCGCCTCCTCCTCGCGCCCGCGCTTCGTGCCGCGCCGCCCGTCCAGCGACAGGTCCAGCGCCTCCTGCTGTGGGCACAACTGCGGCACCGCGAGCCCCAGCGGCAGCGGCGCCACGCCGGGTGGCGGCAACGGCATGGTGGGTGGTTGAGGCTGCGGTGGCACGATTCGGGCGCGTTTAGGCTCTACGGGCGCGGCAGGCGCCGCTGCTGCCACCGCGGGTGGGGGCTGAGGACGCGCGCCCCCGCTGGCGCCCGCCCGCTTGGAATCGGCAGCCGGCGGGTCGGGCGCCAGACCCAGCAGCTGCGAGGCGTACTCGCTCTGCACGCCCACCTCGACGCCCGTGTACGGCCCGTTGTCGACGCGCTTAAGCCAGTAGATCCGCTTGACGGGCGGCACTTTGTCGCGCTCGTAAAGGTCCCACTGCTGCGTCAGGTACGAGTAGCACAGGAAGCACGCCAGCACGCGCCCGTCGGCCGTGGGCGGCTCCGACCCATCGGGCGGCTCGTGCGTCTCGAGGAACGGGAAGTACGGTCCCGACGCCTGCTGTCGGATGGCGAGCGGATACTCGGCGCAGCGCGGGCACCCGCACACGTAGCAGGTGACTCGCTTGCTGGTGTCGGCGGGGTCTGGGCGGCCGTACGCAGGCTTCATGGCTGCGGTTGCGGCTGCGGTTGCGGGCGCTCCCTCACGGCGCTCCTCTCA
>BOPN01002572.1:195424-203117 GCA_017312705.2 Penaeus japonicus
GCAATACCAGCAGATAAGAGGTAATCAAATCATAAGCATTCAATTCCCATTTGACGTCACTCATGACAACAATCCTTTCCAAGCTTATCAAGTAATCACTGATTTACCTAATCTCAAACACATCCACCATACGTATAGTATAGTTCCATGATTCAGCGCCGCCATTGTGTAATCCGCGAGTTCCGACTCCCGTAACGAAACACACGGCATCCTCGGCGCATCGGTAAGTGTTTCGGATCCGAGAGTCGAAACTGAAGGTTCGTTCAGACGACAGCATTGAGTGGTGAAGTTGCGAGTGGAAATACGGTCATATTTTATATCCATTACAAAATATGATAACAATGTGTGCATCATGTTTCGATGAACATCAATAACTACTAGATAATTCGGAAAGAGAAGAGATAAGAAACAGGAGAATTAATCGATAAAGGAGGATATATTTTTTTTTAATCATTTCCGACGGATTTCTCAATAGTCCTGTTCACCAAGGCCTTTCGTCATTACAAATACTATTATCTTCAGTATTACGTAACAGTCTCCTCACTAGCGACAACAGTACCTTCAAAATAACAAGACAATTACAAGAGAAAATAAATCATATAATACCAAAAACAAGATATCAAATAAGCAATGAAATAAAAAAGTGTTCATCAAACTTTCAATAAGTAAGCAACATAATTCGTCCTAATCCTTCATTCCTACTTCCCAATCACAGACCCAAAGTACATACCAAAGAAAAAGCGATATTACAACACATTTTAAAGCCATTTCATAATTCTACCAAATGAACCAGATTTGATTATCTACATTCATAGCGCGATAAGCGTAGATAAGCACCATCCACTGTGTTTAATTATAAACGCATGTGCCTGCATAGATATGCGTTAGAAGCTACACTGACACATACTGGTATGAATAGTATATATATTTGGGTCAGTTCCGTGGACTATCGAGAGAGGGGTTTAATGGCAAACATTTTTTTTCATTCATATTTCAAAAGGACACAGGCAAGGTCGCCGCCTGGGTACCAGCTACACACCTGGTCGTACATACTTTATGTGTGTGTGTGTGTGTGTGTGTGTGTGTGTGTGTGTGTGTGTGTGTGTGTGTGTGTGTGTGTGTGTGTGTGTGTGTGTGTGTGTGTACGTGCACGTTTTCCCTCTCTTATACTTTGACAGTATACATAAGCAGATACTTCCCTTCCTAACGTCAGACCAACTCCTCCTCCCCCCTGCCCCCCCACAAAGGGACACGGGCAATTAGATGGGAGTGCCCAGCTGGCCAAACTCCCGTCCCTTTCGCTCACATTCACGGTCGCAGATTGGTGGATTCTTCGACCGACACATTTAACTAACCCTTTCGCACATGCGCCGAATGAGAAACCGACCCGAGCTGACCTGACCCGACCTTCCTACCATCACATAGAAATATATGTATCTTTCTCTCGTTCCTCTAACCCGAAGGCAAGATAACAGCTGATTCCAAACAAGTCGACTTGAAACACAGTGGACACTGGACAAGTCTCGTAGCAGCCCGATTTGAAAACCTTATACATGTATACCTTAGTGACAACTTTACTTACATCCATATATATGCACATGTATGCAAACACACACACACACACACACACACACACACATAACAGCCACAATAAAAACGAAAGAAACATCATGACTGATTTCATTCTTTCTGTGGCTGTCATATCCTATGTGTATGTGTATGTGTGTGTGTGTGTGTGTCTGAGTTACGCCCCCACCCCCCTTGCCACACCGCCAAGTTCTACACACCAGACACTCTGCCCGCATGCATGGCGATTTAGCATAATCCAGGAAAAAGCATGGCAGACTGGGATTTTGTCGTGCTCAAAGTCAATTGCGACAGAAACACGTGAATTCTTAAACATTGCAATTTGTTGAAATCGTTACTGTAAACAAGTCTATATCATTTCAACTGTAATTTCAGTGTTCATAATTACTCTTGCAGGATTTCAAAAGATAGCATGCGTTCTTAAAATGAAAACAATCATAGGCTACAAAAATTTCTTACATTGGTATCCAAATTATTAATACAATAAATCATATATCTTTTATCAGATGATATCAGTCACCACTCACGAGTTTTAAAAACATGAATGTAATAGTATAAATATATCAATATCGTAAACCGCAAAATAATGTTTACACAATTTAGAGACCGTCAATCTCATGTCCAATAAATATATTTCAATTCTAAGTGGAGGAAGGAAGGAAGGAAGGAAAAGAGGAAGGGGGAGGGGGAAGAAAGAAAGGAGAGAGAAAGAAAGACAAAGACAAAGAAAGAAAGAAAGAGAAGAGAGAGAGAACGGCAAACAGACAGACGTAAAACAGTAGAGTAGCATGACATTTGCTTTCAAATCATGGAGGTCAGTCTGGTTGAGGTAGGTTGAGCACACCGGGTTACATGAAAGCAACTTTTGGCTTTGGTGAGGTAGCGTTATTGTTGGACTAGTGTAGTTCATGAGCGAAGGACTCTTCAATACACAACCCTCGACCTCACTTTACACTTTCATCCCCACACAGGCATACTATGGATATATTCTTATATATATATATATATATATATATATATATATATATATATATATATGTGTGTGTGTGTGTATGTGTGTGTGTGTGTGTGTATGTATATAATATGTATGTATAAATATATATATACATATATCTATACATAGAGAGAGAGAGGCGTCTGCAATTGACGTTCACCTTGGCAGCAACACGCTTCCTTTCCCCGGCCGACAACATACTCGCCGAATACAAACCTTTATGCAAATAATAATAATCACAGGGACGCATTAAATTAACATCATCAACAATAATTTAAAAGTTAGTCTCACAGTCCATAAAACAAAACAAGGACAAAGCAAATCCGTTTCAAGGGTCGTTTTCCAAGCAATGAGCGAAAATGGTGGATCTATCAGCTGGTATCAGCATAAAAATACAATGTGTCACGCCTGTAGTACAAAAACGGCGAGCAAACAAGACAGGTAGCTACACATGGCCTCTGAAAAGTGCCTTCCAAGTCTGGAGGTTTCGCACAATGAACTCTTGGACGTGCGAACATACACGGACACACGCGCGCCTGCGTACATACACACACAAACACACACACACACACACACCCTCCTCACTTTTTTTTACACTATATGTATTTATGTATGTATGTATGTATGTAAGTATGTGTGTGTGAATGATAAATTAATTAATATTCACAATATAAACTCAACAAAACCTGGGCGTTTACCACGAAAGAACATTACGACTGATAGACCTCTACCCAAAACGGAAACCATTTGTTAACAGAGCAAAGAAAGGTGCTGATTCAACAAACACTTCACGGTCCTTTGAAACCGGCTTCGAACCGTGACCGTCCCTTTCCCAGACAGACGAACCAAAGGAACAGTCAATGCACACAGACTATGCGCGTGTTGCTTCAGGGTTCATTGGTTCAGAGCCACCGAGGTTCATTATGAACTGCGCCCGAAGTTTGGGAGTGGTTGCCCATGTTTACCTGCACTCGCGACCTTTAAGTCAGAAAACCTATTAACTGCCCCCCCCCCCTGAATTAAGAGTCAGATTGATTCATTTTTTGCCGAGACTTTCTTTTCTTCGTTTATAAAAAAATTATATATATATAGTAAGGTAGATAGTGCATCATAATTACCATAATTTTGTGATAGTTGCCGCTCTTGATGTCGATCTTCTCTTAGGTTATAAACCGGCATGTTTGGTCCAAGATATTTTACCAAAGTATTCCACGTCCGTCACAGCTGGCCGGGTATTCCACCGTGTAAATCCTCTAATGCGAATAACAGGAACAATTGTACGTGCCCTCTTGCAATCTACCAAAGTTTAATGATGATAATAATAATAAATAAATAGGAAGAAGTAGGTGTCAGACTGTTAGTTGCGTCTTCGAGGTTGCCTGCTGACCGATACAATTTCTCTCGCTCTTTGCAAAAACGGAACGAATAATATGTGCACACGCTTTTCCTGGGGTTTTATTTACTTTTCCTTATGACTGGCTCCCTAATCAACATACGACCTTGGCAGCAGATATGACACCAGTTATCATATCAACCGATTTCATTTTGAGCCAACACCGTGCAACACAATATTCCTCGTATTTTAGATTTTTTTTCCAGAGACGGTTAATATTAAAAAGTATCTGTATATAATCGGGCTTTATTAATATAAAATTACAATAGAACATATTTTCCTACTTGTGCTTCATAACTGGTTCAAGATCATAGAAATATAAAATCGAACGCTATGCTTCTCAGCCCTGACTAAATTCATTCTCATTCTCATTCTTATTCTCTCTCTCTCTCTCTCCCCTCTCTAGATCCTTTTTTTTTCTTTTCCTCTCTCTAAATCTCTCCTAAATCTCATTATCACCATCAAATTCATCCTTATCGCCACCATCACCACCACCCTCATCTTTATCACCACCATCATAATGACCATCACCATCATCATCCTATCACTACCCATTCGCGCAGTCTCTAGTGTCTTTGGCACACCCACCGCCCACTCACACTCTCCTTCCCCAAACAACAGCCGCGCCCATGCAGACAGAACCGTTTGCTGAGATGTGTATGTAAACGTACACGTACACACGATGCAAATTCGTATATGAGCATGTGTTCATAGTCCTTTCTGCATCCATAGACATAGTCACGAACATACATACTTAATCGTTCATTTACATATTCACACACATGCTTATCTGTATACACGTACACAAAATACAAAAAAAACAACATACATAAACACGTCAAAAACATACATACCTATACGTAAGCCTACATACAAAAACATACATACGCATACGTAGGCCTACATACAAAAAACTATCATATATGTACACATAACGAATACACAACCAACAAACACACATACACGTGTCCTCGATAGGCCTACATGGAGTGAATCTTGGTATCGTGTTCAGCTTATATTATGTACTTAACAAACCATACTTTCAACAGCTGATGTCTAGGCCAGCCAACTGTACGTTCTCTGGCACACATTATACCTATGGATCAAATCAATAGCACCATGTAAAAGCCCCCCCCCCCTCTCTCTCTCTCTCTCTCTCTCTCTCTCTCTCTCTCTCTCTCTCTCTCTCTCTCTCTCTCTCTCTCTCTCTGTATTGTTGAATTTCCAACAACTGCCCCACCCTCTCCCTCACCCCCTCTTCTCCTTTCGCTTTTCATTCTTTTTCTCTCCCTCTCACACACCTTTCCCTTTTTCATAACTTGACTATATATATATATATATATATATATATATATATATATATATATATATAATGCTTAAATATAAATAAACAAAAAGACGAATAAGAACAAAGAACAATGTTGTTTTTTTAATAAGAACTTTTGTGAGAGGGGGTGGGGGGCAGGGTGGAAGAAGGTAGTAAGACATGTAACTGATGGCATATTTGATGTAGCTGCACGTTTCCCCACATAAGCCTGTAATAAAAACAATTTACCAAAAAACAAGGATTTGACCACAATAATTATAACAACATACTTTTATCTCCACTTTCTCTCCGACAAAGCAGCAGGTAACTTATAGAAACCTGGTACTTTATCAAGGTTAGGCCTACGTTTAGTAAATATGCTTATATATATATATACTTTATTTGAAAGTATGTTCACTTATTTTCACTTTCTGTATCTCTTTTTATCAAAAGCATTTAAAAAAAAGATTCATTGCCCTTATCATCCATATGTGCACGAAATGTTTTAATATGATAATATAATGTTAATATCTTTCATCATCATCATCATCATCATAATAATAATAATAAATAATAATAATAATAACAACAATAATAATAATAAAATAAGGATAATATAAACATAAATAATAAAAATGATTATAATAATTCCACATACAAGATACACATTAAGGAAACATCCTTTCCTACCTTTTAATCATGAACAACCATCAATCATTATCATAATTGCAAGGCAGAGATAAGGTTCAACAAGAGAAAGAATAAACAATACCGTTTGGACAGGGTATCGTGTACATTCATCACACATACACTGTGCACCTCGAAATAAATTCACCACTGCTCATCACTTGCATCATTGCACAGTTGACAGCAGGTCAGCATGTATGATTTCTAAAGAGGAAAGAGCAAATAATATGGCTGGTATCGTGTCCACAACTGTCACCAGAGGAAGTGGGGTTCTCGAGGTAAGGTTCTCACTCCTCAACTCCAGCCAGAGGTTTCTTTGGGGTCTTAAAACTAATTTCCTCGGAGTGACGAACGTGAAACACACACACACACACCTCTAGTGGATTACAAGGCGACTCTCAGAGCGGCACACTTAGGAACTCCTTTTCTACACTCAGGAAATGAGAGAAAAAATCACGAGTTTCGGACGGCGTGTCCGCTCTTCCTCACGTCTCATCACACACTGAATCTGATGGCGACGGGATGCCGGATATATACATTTTAAATCTTATTTCTAGATTGTGACGCTATATTCGGCCCTATCTCTAATGAGGGGCGATTTCACATCTAAAAATCGTTTAGATTAGAACCAAAATGAAAGAAGAGTTCGGTCACGGTGTTGCTTCGTTATACCAAACTCAACAACATTCAGCCCGGTGTTGCCAATGCACGATCAACCTATTCTGACTCGTTGCTAAAATTCCCTTGGTATATCATTATAATCGAAGTAAAAAAATAAAGGAGAGTCTTGCCAGGACGCCATATCATTATGAATTGCATATAATGCCCAAAGAGAGACTATCACAAAGTACAAGAACAATAACAAGAGAGCTAAAAGCATAACAAAAATAAAAATAACGGCCGTGAACCTTCAGACATTACCAAGAACCCAGAGACATTAAAAGGGATGATCGAATCCCTCCCGTTTATTGAAAGATCGTGTTTATGGAAAGACAAAAAGAACAAAAATCTCCCCGTTAAATCTATAGATAACAAAAACATGATCACGTGAGCTAAGGTTAAAGGAAATTTCCCATCAGATCGTCCAATCCCCAGCCTTCCGAAACTGGTTTTCTCCGGTTATAGCGTAAAGCGAAGACCGGAGCTTTTCGTTCTTTTCGTTCGTTTCCCTTTGGCTTTCGTCCGTGTTTCGCTCGGCCTCGGGAACGTTACGTTGTGCGAGGGAGTGGGAGGATAGAGGAGGGGGGGAGGGGGAGGGGGAGGGGGAGGGGGAGGGGGGAGGGTAGGTGGTGGAAGGAAACGGGGGTAGGGGGTAAGGGGTAGGGAAGGGGGAGGGCCGGAGAGGCCATGGGGGTGGGGTGGGGATGGGTGGGGATAGGGGGGGGAGGCCAGACAGACAGGCTGTCAAACTCGGAGACATATATAAACAATGATAAAAGCAATAAGCCAGACAGATATCGATTTTATTAGACGTCAAACAAATATAATAGACCTAAACAGATGTAAACAGGTAACTATATAGCCAAACAGATACAGATACAGACAAACAGGCGCTAAAAATCCAGGTAAACAGATTAACAGAGAGAGTGAATGAAAGACAGAGAGACAGAGAGAAAAATCTGTGCGTGCGTGTGTATGTGTGTGTGTGTGTGTGTGTGTGTGTGTGTGTGTGTGTGTGTGTGTGTGTGTGTGTGTGTGTGTGTGTGTGTGTGTGTGTGTGTGTGTG
>BOPN01002573.1:7500-10000 GCA_017312705.2 Penaeus japonicus
CATAATATACTTTGCCGCGACCTTGGATAATTTGAAGCTGCCCGGCGCGGAGTTCATGTTCTCCTCCGTCGCAATGTATGCAGCTTCCATCATTTTCCTCTTTAATTGGTTTAATCCTTCATGGATCACTTTGGCACGTTTCCAGTCCGGTAGATGTCCCGCTTCATCTACGTGTACCACCATGGCGTTGGATGTTCTGTGGTGTCGGACGTCGGCTCGATGTTCACTGATCCTGGTGCTGAATCCACGTCCTGTTTCACCATAATATGCTTTCTCGCATCCGCTGCATGGTATGCAGTATAAGGCGCTGTCAGGATTCTTTGTGGACGGCTTTTTGTCGCGTATTAGGTCGCCTATTTTTGCACCAGAAGTGTTGGCGATATTGATGGAGCTTCCGAAATGTCTATTAACCGCCTCGGAGATGTTGCATTGAGGTAGCACTAGGAACTTTGGAGGGGAAGAGGGTTCGGTTCTTGACCTCGTTATAATGAACTCCGCCTTCTTTCTGAGTTTCAGAAGAAATCCCTTAGGGTATTTGTGTTTCATAAATGCCTCAGTGATATACTTCATTTCATCGTCTAGGAATTCAGGGCTGCATATCCTCAAAGAATTAGACCTTAAGTTCTTGCGTTATTGTAAATTGTAAAGTATAATCCCAAACTTTCTGAAATTCCAACTATATGACAGGACACTCCTCTCCTGCAATACCTATAGATCATAGCTACTCGATCTCCTTGACCGCGAGATGAAACGACAGATCATAAAATTTATTAAACTTAACGACGTTACAAATACCTTGTTCACGAACTAAAAACAAAAGTGAATTATTTTGATTATTGATGCCTCACCACTTAAGTAAATCTAAATGTGGAAAAATGTCCGTCTACAGCTGAAGAAATTCCCAATAGAAAGCTTAAAAATCTAGTCACTAATTAAAACAAGAAAGTTGATGCAAATAAACACATTTCCAATTACTCTAATGGGGTATTAACAAAAGAGAAAAGAAGGCCCTGTCATTCGGTCTAGATTTTGGTATCCGACCCAGAAAATTAACTTTTGTCAATTTTTTTGTTCCTTTCGAGAGAGCTTATCACATGTTGAAAAAATATATAATATATACAAAGGGTATATAGATACTGCTTTCAACAAAATTTCTGTAGATAATCTGTAAATCTCCCGAAATACACAGCACACTATACTAATGTTCTCGAGAATCCTAAACAAGATGGTTCATTGGCATAGACAAAGTCATACGAAACAAATCTGATTACCATGACAAACTATCACATATTCTTTCAGATCCACCCAAAGTTCAGCCAATAGATGTCAACTTACTTAGCCGCTTCCTCAAATGGAATAGAAGTTCAACATAATTTTACGACCATGAAAGGCAACCGTGAACAAAAATCCACAACTCACTATCTATTTGCAACTAGTTCTCAACCTGGCTGTTGATATGGACTCCCTAATGTACACAAGATATGCGTTCTTCTTAGGCCTATCGTCTCATCTTTAATTATAACCTCGCCAGATTTTTAGTTCAAATCATCCATCCACGACCGTTAATGAATACATTACCGTCAACACACTGGACTTCGTCAACGAAATTAAACATCTTGAAATTGAAGACTCTACAGTAGTAATGGCTAGCTCTGACATCGAATCATCGAATTTACCAATGTTCCCCTTTTGAAAACAATCCAAAATATCTCTGACACACAATCTGATGAATCATTGTCACAGTCTGATCTTGGTGATAAACAGATGAATTCTCTCTTGAATATCGCCACCAAAGACTAAGCCTTAATCTTCAGCAACCGCATATTTTTCTCAAAAAGACGCTGTCGCTATGGGATTACCGACCGGTCCCATTAAACGTATTTCTATGCCATCATGAAAATAATTGGTTACAAAATTAAAGTAATTGGTTACAAAATTAAAGTAATTGGTTACAAAATTATCCGAAAGATTTAAAAGCCATTTCTTACGGGTGTGTATATACGACTCATTCCTCTTATTCAAACATCCTTCAGATGTAGACCAATTCTTATTGTATCTTAATGCCCAACACCCAAAAACATTAAGTTTAGTGTTAAATGGAGAAAGAAAATAACTTTTTTCTTTCTTTCTTTTTTTTTTTCTTTTTTTTTTTTTCTTTTTTTTTTTTTGACGAACTGGTCCCCAAAGAAAGCGCACGCCAATGTACTGCCGTATATAGGAAACTCTCCCTTATTAGTTTAGGATTTAATTATCAGAGCTTTTCACCTCACGAGTACAAAATCAATAGCATGTCCACGTTAATCAACAGAGCATGGTACATCTGCGTCATTTAGAATCTCTTTGACAAGGAGATTAATTTTCTGGAGACCATTTTTAAACTAATGGTTATCCTGATAATGCTTTCTGGGGAACTCTTCTATTACTCTTAAATAGCAAAATGTATCTGTCCATGAAATTCCAACAGTTCCTAAGGAAAAGAAATACATAAAACAACCATATC
>BOPN01002573.1:130000-132500 GCA_017312705.2 Penaeus japonicus
ATTATTATCATTTTGATGATGATTTTTATAATTATCATTATCACCTTTATCGTCATCGTTATTATTTTGATTATTTTTATTGTCATCCTTACCATTATTATTATTATTGTTACTATAATCCTTGTTATTATTGTTACTATAATCATCATTATTATTGTTACTTTAATCATTATAATTACTATTGTTATTATTACTATCATTATCATTACTATAATCATCATCATTACCATAATTGCTGTCATTATTATAATCATCATCATCATCATCATTACCATCATCATTATTAGTATCATTATTATCATCATCATTATTATTATCATCCTTATCATTTTTATCATTAACCATATTGCTGTTGTCATTGTGATAATCATTATCATTTCTATTATCATCATTATCAGAATCATCATCATTATTATCATTGCCCTCATCCTAGTTATTGATAATAGTAAGAACATAATCATTGTTATCATTAACACTATTACAACTATCATCATTAACATCATATTTATCAAACCGATAACAGATTTATTTTTTTATTTATCTGTTTTTTATTTATTTATTTATTTATTTTAATCGGTATCCAAACTCAAGACTAATTCCGATTTTAAATATAATACAGACCGATTTCCACGTCAGTTATTAAGCCTATTGCACATCCCTATGTCCCCGCTGCTCACTTGCTGATGTGAATTCTGTCTGCAAATGAAGTAACATGAGAGTTTGGATCAGTAAGTGCATTAAATCTGCAATATAACATGTGATTTCAGGTATAGGAAAGATAAAAGGTAAAAAGCATGAAATAACCTAACAATGATATTTCGTGAGAGAGAGTGATAAAGGGAGGGGGTAAGAGAGAGAGAGAGGGGAGGGAGGGGGGGAAGAGAGAGAGAGGGGGGAGGGGGGGAGAAAGAGAGAGAGGGGAGGGGAGAGAAAGAGAGAGACATAGACAGAGAGAGAGACAGCGAGAGGGAGAGAAGAGAGTGGAGGGGGGAGGGGAGAGAAAGAGAGAGACAGAGAGACAGAGAGAGAGACAGCGAGAGGGAGAGAAGGGGATGGAGGGTAGAGAGAAAGAGAGCGAATGGGGTTGGGGAGAGGGAGAGAAGGAGAGAGTCAGAGAGAGAGAGGGGGATGGGGGTGGATAGGGGAGAGAAAGAGAGAGAGAGAGAGAGAGAGAGAGAGAGAGAGAGAGAGAGAGAGAGAGAGAGAGAGAGAGAGAGAGAGAAAGGGAGAGAGAGAGAAAGAGAGAGAAAGGGAGAGAGATAGAGAGAGAAGGACGGAGGGAAAGAGAGAATTCATCTAGTTGATTTGATTATTTCCATTTAAACTTGTTTGATTTTCGTTTTCCTTTTGTATTTTTGTCTGCCTTTGTGCGTTTTGGTATCACAAGTGCTTTGATAATATTTACCGAAAAAACGGTTCAGAAAAAGAGGATCAAGGTAATGTCTTCTATCATTATCAATGCAGAAGTAAAAAAGACGATACAAGAGAATAAAATAATTATGCAAATTAACTCACTTTACCACAATGTAATTAATAATTCCCTAGTCTATGCTAAGTCCATATAGCAATAACGATTATGATAAATCATGACAGAACAAAATCATATTCCGCAATATCAAATCTGATTGCACAGAAGGACTTCCTTTTTAATGAAACTCCAATTACATAACCAACCCTTGAAAAAAAAAAAAAAAAAAAAAGGGAGGAAAGTGACTTCATTAGACTTTTTAAATGCAAATATTACGTTGAGTATTTGCTTTCGATGACTGGGGAATGGTATAGACACCCCCTCCCCCTCCCCCTCCCCCCTCTTGCTAACAAATTGCGCGTTTTATATAAACATTCATTGATTTTTAGTTGTTTTTTTTCTTATTTATGCTTTAACTGTTTGTTTGTTCTTGAATATTGGTATTGGTGTCTTCTCTTGGTTCTTCTTTATTCTCGTATTATTGTTATCATTATTGTTATTGTTATAATAATAATTATTATTATTATTGTTATTATTACTATTATTATTATTAGTAGTAGTAGTATTGATATTATTATTATTATCATTGTTATCATTATTATTATTATTATTATTATTATTATCATTATTATCATTATTATTATCATTATTATTATTACAATCATCATTATCATAATTATCATCTTTATTACTATTACTGTTTTCATTATCATCTTGTTACTATCATTGTTATCATAACCTTTATTATCATTATCATCAAAATCATTATGATTAGTGTTTTTATCATTTTTGTTATCATTATTATTATTGTTACTATCATTACTATTATTCGCATTACTCTTATGTTTTCATATTATTACAATAATCATCATTAGCATTATTACCATTATTGATACAATCATTATCAGCATTATCATAATCATTAATATATCATTAATTCTTTAGCTAACATAATAATCAATTATTTATCCTTATCAATATTTTTCTCAATGTTACTATTACCATTATTATCATCAGTATTTGTATCAAACT
>BOPN01002573.1:145000-147500 GCA_017312705.2 Penaeus japonicus
TACTGGTGATGATAATAGGGATGATAACGACAATAACGAGGATAACTATAATAATAATAATAATAATAATAATAATAATAATAATAATAATAATAATGATAATAATAATAACAATAATGATAATAATAATAATAATAATAATGATAAAAATAATAATGATAATAATAATAATAATAATAGTAATAGTAATAATGATAATAATAGAAAAATAATAATAATGATAATAAGATATAGTATTAACAACAACAACAACAACAATAATAATAATAATAATGATAATGATAATAAGAACAACAATAACAAAATAATAATAATCATTATTCTCATTATTTTTATCAATGCAATAATAACAATGAAAACAATAATGATAGCAAAAGAAACGCTAATAATTTTAGTAATGATAATAATGGTTATTGATAATAATAATAATAATAATAATAATAATAATAATAATAATAATAATGGCTAATGATAGTTATAATAATAATAATAATAATAATAATAATTATTATTATTATTATTATTATTATTATCATTATTATAATAATCATTATAACAATAATAATAATATCCTCATTAATTACTATGATAATAGTAATAACAATAATAATGATAATGATGATGCTGGCAATGATAATAATAATAACGATAATGATTATAATAATAATAATAATAATAATAATAATAATAATAATAATAATAATGATAATAATAATAATAATGATAATAATAATAATGAAAATAACAATAAGGATGATGATGATAATGATAATAGCATTATTGATAAGAACGATAAAGATAATACCAATATTAATAGTAGCAATGGCTTCTGTTACATCTTCTGCATCTGCTGCTACTAATAACTATTACTGCTGCTCCTGCTACTGCAACCGACCGCTACCACAACCAGTACCATCAAAGATAACAAAAAGCCCCCCCCCAAACCCCCCTAAACTCCCCCACCCCCCTTAAATAACAACAACAACCTCTTAGGCGGTCGCAAGTGACACACAAAAAGCCCCCCCCCCTAAACCCACCCCCACCCCCACCCCCAACCCCCCTTAAATCACAACAACAACCTCATAGGCGATCGCAAGTCACACACAAAAAGCCCCCCCCCCCCTAAACCCACCACCACCCCCCAACCCCCCTTAAATAACAACAACAACCTCATAGGCGATCGCAAGTGACACACAAAAAGCCCCCCCCAAACCCCCCTAAACCCCCCACCCCCCCTAAATAACAACAACCTCTTAGGCGATCGCAAGTGACACATAAGAAGCCCCTCCCCCTAAACCCACCCCACCCCCAACCCCCCTTAAATAACAACAACAACCTCATAGACGATCGCAAATGACACACAAAAAGCCCGCCCCCCCCTAAACCCACCCCCACCCCCCACCCCCAACCCCCCCTAAATAACAACAACCTCTTAGGCGGTCGCAAGTGACACACAAAAAGCCCCCCCCCCTAAACCCACCCCCACCCCCAACCCCCCTTAAATAACAACAACAACCTCATAGGCGGTCGCAAATGACACACAAAAGCCCCCCTAAACCTACCCCCAACCCCCCCCTTAATTAACAACCTCATAGGTCGTCGCAAGTGACACACAAAAAGCTTCCCCCTAACCCACCCCCACCCCCCAACCCCAACCCCCCTTAAATAACAACAACAACCTCCTAGGCGACCGCAAGTGACACCCACCATTGAGCACGTGTACAGTCAGGTTGGCTGGCGAAGCGTTCGAAGGATTGCAGTCATATCGGCCCGAGTCAGCAGGGCGAGCATCCTGAATCAGCAGAGAACTGGTTGTGACGTCACCCTTTTCGATGATGACTGTCACACCCCCGCGATCTGAGTCGTAGCTGATTATCTGGGATGGGAGAGAGAGAGAGAAAGAAAAAAAGAGTTACCGGGTGGGAGGGTGGGAGGGAAGGGGAAAAAAAAAAAAAAAAAAAGTGGTGATCCTTCGAATGGGAGGGAAGGGGAGAAAAAAAAAAGGTGGTGATCCTTCGAAGTAATATAGGAAGACACGTGGTTGTGTTTAAGGATAAGGAAAAGAGGTTTGGATGATTTTGTGCTGGGAGATTATATGAGTCGGGATAATATTTGTTAACTATTTATTGGACCGGAAGTCCTGGTATAGCGAACATTAGGAACTTGTTTTTTATTCTCTCACCTTCCCGCCATTTTGCTGTGGTTATAATATAGCCTTGCTTTATGATTAGTTTCATGTTGTTTTGCATATTATTGGTGTAGTTAACATGCAGTGACTTAGTAAGATAACATCTATTTCTATTCATATAATCATATATTTTTTTAGATTTTTAGATTCGTAAGCATGTTTTTTTGTTTTTATGCTTTCAAACTTATGCTTATCTTTCGTGTTCTTGCAATGCACAATGTCAGTGCTAATCAGCCTGTTTGGGATATATAAATGAACATGTATGGGTCATTTGTATATCGGTAATTTTTGTATCTAAATATTTCTTTTACT
>BOPN01002574.1:32500-36305 GCA_017312705.2 Penaeus japonicus
CCAAGACTGTACTGGTCTTTGAGTACTGTAAGGTCGACGGTTCCTTCGATTTTGTAGCATTAGGCTTGTTCTTCGTCAGTATTCTTTGTGGACCTGCTTTCTCATTCTGCCAAGCTGAGTTCTTTTGCTTTCATCTTCTGCGAGGTACTTGTGTGTTTCCATTCGTTTAGTTATCTGGTTGGGGCACCGATATATATTTCAGCGCTGTTTGGTCTTTGTCAGTTTTTCTAGAGTCAAATTTGTCTATACAGAAATATGTTTTTGCTATTCGTAAGGTTCCTAAAACGTTCGCTGTCATTATTACCATTTATCCTAGGATTATCAATATAGAATATGTGATTCATTGGTGTTGCCTGTTTTGATGATTAATAGTCATAACCGGTGTTGCTCAATTTCGCTATTGGCGCGATATAAAACAGTGGGGATTAGGAGTCATGTTTTAAAAAATTATTTGAATTCTGGCGTTTCTTGTCCGTAACATTCCAACTTTGTGTGTCAGATACATGATTGTCTTTCTCATGCTTATGTATGATTTTATTACTTTATTCAGATGGGAAGTAAAATTATACATTTTGATGTTTTGATGATTCATTTGATATTTTTGTATTTGCTTTGCTTTAGAAGTTAGTTTGTGTAGACTTTTCATTCTTTGTGTTTTTAGGTTCACTGAAGTAATTCTTTTAAACTAAAAACTTCACTAGATTTAGTCTCTTTAACTGAAAACTTCACTGAAGTTAGTTTTTTAACTAAACATTCTGTATTCTATGTCATTCGGGGTCTTTCCAGTTATTAATCGGTCTGGTTACTACTGATTTATCTGACGTTATTTAATTCCAAAGTTGATAACTCACGTCTTTCCGGCTTTCGATTTGTTATACCTAGTCAGTAAGTATCGTGCAGATGGTCTTCTTCAACGTCTAAATTGTTAAACTAAAACTCTTACTTTTCTTCTCTCCAACCGGCCCTTTGAGGTGTTATTTCTGTTTTCGTACATTTTCTGGATAAACGCTTTCTGCCTCAATCGAATTGGTGTTTTGTTCTTATCATTTGTTTTTGTTTTATATATATATTCGTACTTGTTGTTTCTTTGCCAGAACTTTCATCTTTTTTTTTCATCATCTATTTCTTGTCTTCTGGTAATGGTGATAAGTCTTGTCTTCTCAACTTTTTTTTTTTTTTATCACCTTTTATTTTGATACTCTTTTCGATTTTTCTTGTTTGTTTGTTTTTTAATTATTATTTGGTGTTATATCGTACATTCATGTAAATCTTAAACTTGCTGCATATCTTTGTTTGTTTCTTGTATATTGAAGATCTGTTTTTTATGCTTTTTTGTTGACTGCAGTTTTTAGTCGGTTTTTCTTTTCATTTAGTGTTTGAACAGGGAATCTCTGTTAAAATTGTGGACGGTCACCTGTCTTATAGATTACCCTTTTCGATTTAGGTATTCTTGTTCCCATTTCATATGACAGAGATGTTTTCTTTACGCTATACCTTCGTTGTTGTTGTTTTTGTTTTATCGTTGTCGATGTGTCTTCATGCCATGTCTTCATCTGGTCTTTTTTCCTCCACCACAGGTCATGTTCTGGTCGCATTTCTTTGATTTTCTAACATTGCTCCGTGATACCATGTGGCATCGTCCTTGTTTTCCTCACCTGTCACTCATGTCCTTTGCATATATCGATTTTACTTACGATGCGTTTGGATGACCTTTTCGTTCTTATATTTGAGTTCGTACATTCATTTGATTTTTTTTTTCTCTCTCCACACATTTAGACATATGCTACCACCTAAAAGAGACGAGTGGAAGAACGCTATGCCAATTAGCGATTTCTAAACTAAAATTTTTGAAAGACCCTCGCAACACCTTTTATTTTTATTTTTTATTTATCTTTTTTTTTATTTTTTTTTATTTTTTTTTTATCTATTTTTTTTTTTTTTTTGTATACGGTGCATTGCCATTCAAAACCTGTGCACGCTCTTTCTACACCATCATAGGGAATAGCTGGCTTTACTATTGTCCTAAACTCGAAACGAGTCGCTCATGACACCACTTGAGACTTGACCTTATATTCATGGTCCGCTGGGTCACTGTGTCACTGGGTCCAGGGATGTCTGACCTGTCCTTTTCCTCTGTGGGTTTATTTCTGTTTTTTTGTTTGTTGTTGATATTTTTACCAGTGTTTTTTTGTTTTTTTTGTATGAGTGTCATTATTATTCTCGTGATCATTGTTGTTGTTGTTATAATTGTCATTATTTTTGTTATTACTGTTATCATTGTCATCATCATCATTATCGCTATATTTTTTATCATTTTTATTATCATGATAATTATTCTTGCTGATTTTTTTATTTTAAATATTGTTATCATTACTACGTTATCATTTCATCATTATTAACATTTTTATCATTAATATCATTACTCATTTCTATTATCATTACTTTTATTGTTTATATATTGATCTTTACTTCATTATCATTACATTATCATCATTATTAATACTACAGATACTACTACTATTACTATTACTTTTTTACAATTACTCTGACTATCAGCACTATTGCTATTATCATAATCATTGTTATCATTAATATTATTATTACTGTTTTCATTATCATCAGTATCATTATTATTTTTGTTAATGCTACAACTGATTATCATTATCATCATTATTATCACTATCTTTGCTTCTACTATCATTGCCATTAATATTTTACAATTATTTTTTATGCTATCACCATCATCATTATCATTGGTATCATTATTATAGATATCATTATCATTATTAACAGTATGTTTATCACTATCATTTTCTCTACCATTATCATTGTCATCATCACTACCATTAGCTTTAGCATTATCATTGTCATTGTAATTGCCATTATCATTATCATTGTCATTGTAATTGTCATTGTTATTAGCATTGTCATTGTAATTGATATTGTTATTAGCATTGACATTACCATCATCACTATCACCATCATGATGATATTATCACTATCTTTATTATTGTTGTTGTTATATTTATAAACATTTGCACAAAATGCATACACTGCCGAAGGTTCAGATAATTAGAGAAATACAATTGTAAGAGATAGAAAAAAATCTTCGTTACTCACTCTTATTTCATATGTTGATTTATTTAACGAACTGCCAGTACCGTCGGCCAATTCAATTCCTGTTTTATCCCCGCGCTCCCTTGTGTTTCCGCCTCTAGTCAAAGCTCACAGTGTAATAGTCCTTCTTTGCTTTGTTTCGCCTCTTATCTGTTTAATTTTTTTTTTTTTTTTTTTATTTCCACGCGTCTTTTCGTGTTTTCTTTTTTTTTCTTTTTTTTGTGCGACTTAATAATTGCCTGCAATGCGATTATTCAACGTGAATTTCTGACCATCAAGAATTCCATTCTAATTCTTCTTATTTTCTTATTCTTATATATATTTGATGTACCGCAAATTCACATGCATGCGGTTGTCAGGCATGTGCGGCAGTAGTAGTAGCAGTAGTACCAGAAATAGTAGCAATAACCGTAGTAATAAATTAGTAGCACGATGTTATTCTCTACCTTGATAAGTAAGCGTGGACACAGGAAGGAAGCCTTATGGGTTACTCTTTCTGTCCGTGGTTTCGAGATTCCGCTAAGTTTGATATTAACGGACTTCATTCCCGAACTGCGTCAGGAAGAGAGAAAAGGGAAAGAGATAGAGAGAGACAGAGAGAGAGAGGGGAGGGGGGAGATATGGATAGATAGATATATATAGAGAGAGAGAGGGGGGGAGGGAGAGTGTGAGAATGATATAGAATGCT
>BOPN01002574.1:49363-72318 GCA_017312705.2 Penaeus japonicus
TTCTCCTCTCGACTGACCTCCTCACTCTTCTCCTCTCGACTGACCTCCTCACTCTTCTCCTCTCGACTGACCTCCTTACTCTTCTCCTCTCGACCTCCCACTCTTCTCTCTCGACTGACCTCCTCCTCTTCTCCTCTCGACTGACCTCCTCACTCGCCTTCTCCTCTCGACTGACCTCCTCAATCGTCTCCTCTCGACTGACCTCCCCACTCTTCTCCTCTCGACTGACCTCCTCAATCGTCTCCTCTCGACTGACCTCCTCAATCTTCTCCTCTCGACTGACCTCCTCACTCTTCTCCTCTCGACTGACTTCCTCACTCTTCTCCTCTCGACTGACCTCCTCAATCGTCTCCTCTCGACTGACCTCCTCACTCGATTTCTCTCGACTGACCTCCTCAATCTTCTCCTCTCGACTGACCTCCTCACTCTTCTCCTCTCGACTGACCTCCTCACTCTTCTCCTCTCGACTGACCTCCTCACTCTTCTCCTCTCGACTGACCTCCTCAATCTTCTCCTCTCGACTGACCTCCTCACTCTTCTCCTCTCGACTGACCTCCTCAATCTTCTCCTCTCGACTGACCTCCTCACTCTTCTCCTCGACTGGCCTCCTCCAATCTTCTCCTCTCGGCTGACCTCCTCAATCGTCTCCTCTCGGCAGCCTCCTCACTCGATTTCTCTCGACTGACCTCCTCACTCTTCTCCTCTCGACTGACCTCCCCACTCTTCTCCTTATATGACTGACCTCCTCCTCTTCTCCTCTCGACGACCTCCTCACTCTTCTCCTCTCGACTGACCTCCTCAATCGTCTCCTCTCGACTGACCTCCTCACTCTTCTCCTCTCGACTGACCTCCATGTCACCTGCTCTAGGCGGCACATATCTTTATACTAGTTTTCACCATACTTACTGCTAAGTTTATTTTCATAAAACTCGGGTTTCTGTTTGAGCATGTCGCCACCCTCTAGGCTGTTGCTCATCGCCTGTCTGTTTACCATATCACACTCGCCACATCGTGGCCTCACTCACTCTTCCTCGACTGACACCCTCCTCTTCTCTCTCGACTGACCTCCCCACTCTTCTCCTCTCGACTAACCTCCCCACTCTTCTCCTCTCGACTGACCTCCTCACTCTTCTCCTCTCGACTGACCTCCTTACTCTTCTCCTCTCGACTGACCTCCCCACTCTTCTCCTCTCGACTGACCTCCTCACTCTTCTCCTCTCGACTGACCTCCTCACTCTTCTCCTCTCGACTGACTTCCTCACTCTTCTCCTCTCGACTGACCTCCTCAATCGTCTCCTCTCGACTGACCTCCTCAATCTTCTCCTCTCGACTGACCTCCTCAATCGTCTCCTCTCGACTGACCTCCTCACTCTTCTCCTCTCGACTGACCTCCTCACTCTTCTCCTCTCGACTGACCTCCTCAATCGTCTCCTCTCGACTGACCTCCTCAATCTTCTCCTCTCGACTGACCTCCTCAATCGTCTCCTCTCGACTGACCTCCTCACTCTTCTCCTCTCGACTGACCTCCTCAATCGTCTCCTCTCGACTGACCTCCCCACTCTTCTCCTCTCGACTGACCTCCTCACTCTTCTCCTCTCGACTGACTTCTCCACTCTTCTCCTCTCGGCCCGGCCTCCTCAATCGTCTCCTCTCGACTGACCTCCTCAATCTTCTCCTCTCGACTGACCTCCTCAATCGTCTCCTCTCGACTGACCTCCTCACTCTTCTCCTCTCGACTGACCTCCTCACTCTTCTCCTCTCGACTGACCTCCTCAATCGTCTCCTCTCGACTGACCTCCTCAATCTTCTCCTCTCGACTGACCTCCTCAATCGTCTCTCTCCGTGGCCACTCCCCACTCTTCTCCTCTCGACCTGACCTCCTCCCTCTTCTCCTCTCGACTGACCTCCTCACTCTTCTCCTCTCGACTGACCTCCTCACTCTTCTCCTCTCGACTGACCTCCTCACTCTTCTCCTCTCGACTGACCTCCTCACTCTTCTCCTCTCGACTGACCTCCTCAATCGTCTCCTCTCGACTGACCTCCCCACTCTTCTCCTCTCGACTGACCTCCTCAATCGTCTCCTCTCGACTGACCTCCTCACTCTTCTCCTCTCGACTGACTTCCTCACTCTTCTCCTCTCGACTGACCTCCTCAATCGTCTCCTCTCGACTGACCTCCTCACTCTTCTCCTCTCGACTGACCTCCTCACTCTTCTCCTCTCGACTGACCTCCTCACTCTTCTCCTCTCGACTGACCTCCTCAATCGTCTCCTCTCGACTGACCTCCTCACTCTTCTCCTCTCGACTGACCTCCCAATCGTCTCTCTCGACCTTCTGACCTCCTCACTCTTCTCCTCTCGACTGACTTCCTCACTCTTCTCCTCTCGACTGACCTCCTCAATCGTCTCCTCTCTCGTCTGTGACCTCCCTCTTCTCGCGACGGTACTCTCCTCTCTCCTCTCGTGGCGGCTTCTCACTCTTCTCCTCTCGAGCTGACCTCCTCCTCTTCTCCTCTCGACTGACCTCCTCACTCGATTTCTCTCGACTGACCTCCTCACTCTTCTCCTCTCGACTGACCTCCTCACTCTTCTCCTCTCGACTGACCTCCTCACTCTTCTCCTCTCGACTGACCTCCTCACTCTTCTCCTCTCGACTGACCTCCTCACTCTTCTCCTCTCGACTGACCTCCTCACTCTTCTCCTCTCGACTGACCTCCTCACTCTTCTCCTCTCGACTGACCTCCTCACTCGATTTCTCTCGACTGACCTCCTCACTCTTCTCCTCTCGACTGACCTCCTCAATCTTCTCCTCTCGACTGACCTCCTCAATCGTCTCCTCTCGACTGACCTCCTCACTCGATTTCTCTCGACTGACCTCCTCACTCTTCTCCTCTCGACTGACCTCCTCACTCTTCTCCTCTCGACTGACCTCCTTACTCTTCTCCTCTCGACTGACCTCCTCACTCTTCTCCTCTCGACTGACTTCCTCACTCTTCTCCTCTCGACTGACCTCCTCACTCTTCTCCTCTCGACTGACCTCCTCACTCGATTTCTCTCGACTGACCTCCTCACTCTTCTCCTCTCGACTGACCTCCTCCCTCTTCTCCTCTCGACTGACTTCCTCACTCTTCTCCTCCCGACTGACCTCCTCACCCGTTTCTCTCGAAACTGACCTCCCTCAATCTTCTCCTCTCGACTGACCTCGCCACTCTTCTCCTCTCGACTGACCTCACTCTTCTCCTCCCATTTGACCTCCTCCTCTTCTCCTCTCGACTGACCTCCTCCTCTTCTCCTCTCAAGCCAGCCTCCTCCTCGATTTCTCTCGACTGACCTCCCCACTCTTCTCCTCTCGACTGACCTCCTCCCTCTTCTCCTCTCTACTGACTTCCTCACTCTTCTCCTCTCGACTGACCTCCTCAATCGTCTCCTCTCGACTGACCTCCTCACTCTTCTCCTCTCGACTGACCTCCTCACTCTTCTCCTCTCGACTGACCTCCTCACTCTTCTCCTCTCGACTGACCTCACTCTTCTCCTCCCGACTGACCTCCTCACCCGATTTCTCTCGACTGACCTCCTCAATCTTCTCCTCTCGACTGACCTCCTCACTCTTCTCCTCTCGACTGACCTCACTCTTCTCCTCCCGACTGACCTCCTCACTCTTCTCCTCTCGACTGACCTCCTCACTCTTCTCCTCTCGACTGACCTCCTCACTCGATTTCTCTCGACTGACCTCCTCACTCGATTTCTCTCGACTGACCTCCCCACTCTTCTCCTCTCGACTGACCTCCTCCCTCTTCTCCTCTCTACTGACTTCCTCACTCTTCTCCTCTCGACTGACCTCCTCAATCGTCTCCACTCTCGACAGCCTCCCTCTTCTCCTCTCGACTGACCTCCTCCTCTTCTCCTCGACTGACTTCCTCACTCTTCTCCTCTCGACTGACCTCCTCACTCTTCTCCCTCTCGGCTGACTTCCTCCACCTCTTCTCCTCTCGACTGACCTCCTCACTCTCTTACCACCTCCTCTCCGACTGACCTCTTCCTCTTCTCCTCTCGACTGACCTCCTCCTCTTCTCCCTCGACCCGAGCCTCCTTACTCTTCTCCTCTCGACTGACCTCCTCACTCTTCTCCTCTCGACGGCCTCCTCAACTCTTCTCCTCTCGGCCAATACTCTTCACTCTTCTCCTCTCGACTGACCTCCTCACTCTTCTCCTCTCGACTGACCTCCTCACTCTTCTCCTCTCGACTGACCTCCTCACTCTTCTCCTCTCGACTGACCTCCTCACTCTTCTCCTCTCGACTGACCTCCTCACTCGATTTCTCTCGACTGACCTCCTCACTCTTCTCCTCTCGACTGACCTCCTCACTCTTCTCCTCTCGACTGACCTCCTCACTCTTCTCCTCTCGACTGACCTCCTCACTCTTCTCCTCTCGACTGACCTCCTCACTCTTCTCCTCTCGACTGACTTCCTCCCTCTTCTCCTCTCGACTGACCTCCTCACTCTTCTCCTCTCGACTGACTTCCTCACTCTTCTCCTCTCGACTGACCTCCTCACTCTTCTCCTCTCGACTGACTTCCTCCCTCTTCTCCTCTCGACTGACCTCCTCACTCTTCTCCTCTCGACTGACTTCCTCACTCTTCTCCTCTCGACTGACCTCCTCACTCTTCTCCTCTCGACTGACTTCCTCCCTCTTCTCCTCTCGACTGACCTCCTCACTCTTCTCCTCTCGACTGACCTCCTCACTCTTCTCCTCTCGACTGACCTCCTCACTCGATTTCTCTCGACTGACCTCCTCACTCTTCTCCTCTCGACTGACCTCCTCACTCTTCTCCTCTCGACTGACCTCCTCACTCTTCTCCTTTGACCTTCTGACTCCGTGGTTTTAACCCACGCAAGAAGCGTATGTATGTATGTTCGTGTTTCTGTATGTGTGTGCATGTATGTGTATGTTTATATGTACACACAAACGTACACAAAGAACTCCATTAGAAAAGCAACCAAAATAACAGCACGAAGGATCGAAGGAGCAGTAAGTGCCACAACACCCTTGTGTAGCAAGGGAGATTCCCCCTTAAAGTTTCATCACGTGTGCTCGCAGTTCCACTCTCTGCTTATCAACTATTTCTTCTCTGATACTCCTGGCAAACGCTCTTCTTTTCCCGCCTCTTTATCTTCGATTTCTCATTTTTCGAATTTGGTATCCTCTAGTTTTATCTTTTGTCTTTTTTCCCCTCTTTCATCATCTTGTTTTTTTTTAGATTTCCACCTAAATAATGTTATCGCATTTTTCTTCTTACTATTTTATTTCTTCTTATAATTTTTTCGTCCTATTCTTATTCATGTTCCATTCCTTTTCGTTTTCTTTTCTCTCCCATTTTCCTTCCATTTGATTTTATTTCTTCTTATCGTTCTCCTCCGTATGTTTATCCCTTCTTCTTTTTATATTTCTCTTCTTCATTCTTGATTTTTCCAAATTTCTTTTCTTATTATTTTCTTCCTTTTCTTCTTTTTCTTTCCTGTTGTCGTCTTCTTTTCTTAATGTTCTCCTTCTCCTTCTTCTTCTTTTTTCCTGTCCTCTTTTTTTTTTTATTCTTCTCCTCCTTCTCCTTCTCCTTCTTCTTCTTCTTCTTCTTCTTCTTCTTCTTCTTCTTCTTCTTCTTCTTCTTCTTCTTCTTCTTCTTCTTCTTCTTCTTCTTCTTCGTCTTCTTCTTCTTCTTCTTCTTCTTCCTCTTATTATTATTATTATTATTATTATTATTATTATCCTTCTCCTTCTCCTTCTCCTTCTCTTTCTCCTTCTTCTTCATTTTCTTCTTCTTCTTTTTTCATGTCATCGTCTTCTTTTCTTAATCTTCTTCTCCTTCTCCTCCTTCTCCTTCTTCTTCATTTTCTTCTTCTTCTTTCCTGTCATCGTCTTCTTTTTTAATGTTTCTCTGCTTCTTCTTCTTCTTCTTCTTCTTCTTCTTCTTCTTCTTCTTTCCTGTCCTCGTCTTCTTTTTTAATCTTCTCTTTCTCCTTCTTCTCATTCATATTATTATTATTATTACTATTATTATTATTCGCCTTCTTCTTCTTCTTCTTTTTTGTTTTCGTCTTCTTTTCTTAATCTTCTCCTCCTCCTCCCCCTCCTCCTTCTTCTTTTTCTTCTTTTTCTTTTTCTTCTTCTTTTTCTTTTTCTTCTTCTTCTTTTTCTTCTTCTTCTTCTCCTCCTCCCCCTCCTCCTCCTCCTCCTTCTCCTTCTTCCTCTCCTTCTCCTTCTCCTTCTCCTTCTCCTTCTTCTTCTCCTCCTTCTCCTTCTTTCTCTTTCTCTTTCTCTTCTCCTTCTCTTCTTCTACTCCTCCTCCCCCTCCTTCTTCTCCCTCTTCCTCTTCTTCTCCTTCTCCTTCTCCTTCTCCTTCTTCTTCTCCTCCTTCTTCTTCTTTCTCTTTCTCTTTCTCTTCTCCTTCTCTTCTTCTACTCCTCCTCCCCCTTCTTCTTCTCCCTCTTCCTCTTCTTCTCCTTCTCCTTCTTTTTCTTCCTCTTCTTTGTTGTTGTCACCATCATTATCTTCTTCTTCCTCGTCATCATTATTAATGTTCTTGGTATTTTTGCCATTAGTATTTTTTCTGTTGTTATTCTTACCAGAATCAGTCATCACTTTTATTGTTTCTTTTGGTGTTATCAGCATAAATAACAGCAGTTTTATCCGTACTTTTATCAACGGTATTATTTCCATCACTATCATTTCATTATCACAGATTATCCTCTTTTTATCTATTTATCATGTTCTATTCTTTGTTAACATTTTTTTCATTATTACCTCCATAGTCTTCTGTTTCCATCGATGTTTGTGGAGTTTCTATTGCTGTGTAGTTATTAGCATTCGTATCTTTTCATTATTTTCTTTATCATTACTTTTTTTTATTCGTTCATTTTGCTACTACTCATCTATTTGATATTGTTCAGGTGAATATATTAAAATATAATGACCTAGCATAAACACACAATGGTAATCTGAAATTTCACCCTCCGACACATGCAACGAAAATCATGCATTACGTACTGATAAGTCGTGATAAATATGTGTGTAGACAGAGGTACGGGTATGAATTATAAAGTATAATCTGACAAATCCAATGGCAGCAAATGAGAGCCAACATAAGTGATCATTGTAGAGAAGCAGCAATGAGATCGTGCGACAGCAGCAATCTTTATCGCAGCAACAGCAAATAGAGCAACATGGATAGAAAAAGACACATGAAAAAGGAAGAAGGGTGATGTGGAGGAGGACGAGCACAAAAGGGAAAATAAATACAATGTGTTATGCTCGATGGTGAATCCTCTAAACCTGTGGGAGAATTAAACACCGAGCTAAAACTAAAGTAGGTTCTTTGGAGGTGTAAACAGCAAAATAAATCAGGGAATTTTGGGTCTCCTCGTGGCCTGGCAAGCTCGCTCCTCTCGTCTCCGAGGTTGTTGCCAGATGTACGAGGTACATACATAGAGTGTCGTACAACAGAAATACTATTCTCGTACATAAAGGTAAATAAAGAATACATACTACATATTGTACATAGAACGAAACGTAAATATAGCAAACAATGTAAATAATAATACATGTGCTTTCATGTAACGTGTAGTAACTTTGGAAATAATATCACTGTAGTAAAGTAAATCATAATAGAACTAATATCACAACATTAGCCATTATCTGTCGCCTCATTGGTTTAAAGTATCCCAGACACTATTTCGTGTATCACATTATATCACTATAATATCCCACACAATGGAATATAAAAGAGACAATGTTGGGTAACACGATAATAGTGATAAGGTTATTTTCGCTGCTTGTTTTTCTAGTTATTTCTGTATTGCCTTAACTTCTTAATTCAGATTAGCCATTAATCAATTTCAGATTTTTCTATACTTGCATGTATATACAATAGCTGTATGTGTACAATCATCAAGTGGAAGGATTTAACAATCTCATTATTTACTTGATTTGCTTTGAGCGTGTCAATATTTTTTTCCTGTTGGTGGTGTATTTGTTGTGTCCTAACAAAATCTAATAAGCAGCTGACTGTCTGTTAAAGGTGAGAATCTTTTATTTATTTTGTAAAATATTCAGGCAAATCACAGCAACAGCGACAGACCGGCCCCTGAAATGTGCTAAGACGACAGGTAAGATATCCATAATCTAATTATACAACGAAATCTACCAATCCTCTTTGCCAAAGATGATATGCTATCAGTGAGTCAGGCAAGGAAGATCTTTAGAAGATTGTATTGCAAATTTTACTATCTATAAATAGCTGTCTTATTCAAGTAAAATGAGTCTTTTTATCAAGTTTATGAAGATTTACGAGGAACAGAATGTCAAAATGGTTAAGAAGCAAATAGACTGACGTACCCATACTGCCCATGTCCCTCGGCATGGAGCAGCAACTTGCCAAGATTTTAGCATCATAATAAGAAATGGAGGTCTGGTCATTCCGAACTACTCTGATGTGTTGTTACACCCACAAAAATATGGTCACACGAACAACTATTTGCACTTTTCTAGCTACTAACAGACCCACAAAGCTTTCGGCAATCCCTTTGGAAATTTGGAAGATATCGTTCCCATGCAAACTAAAATAAAAAATATTACAGGGCCATGTTCAGAGGATACAATGGGAATCCAAGAACAGCCTTCACAATATGAACCGAGGTGGCAGCTCCATGGCCTGTTGAGTCCACTCCAAGAGCCTTAAATTCGACTAGGCTAAAGCTGAAGCTCAGATATGCACTATTGCAAAAAGAAAGGTTTAGAGCATGCAGGGTCTTACATCTCCATTGAAAAGAACTCATCCCTTCTTGATGTCGCCCAGGATCAGAAAAATCCCCAACAAAATTTAACCCAAAGATCAACTCCTTAAAGCACCCTGGAGCTAAACCAAAGACCGAAGCTCAGATATACCGTCAGTACTGGCCAAAAAATGTTTTCGTCATCACTTTATAAACAGAAAGTATGATTCACTAAATGTGATGGAAAATGAATAGTTTTGTACACAGATTCTTTGTTTTATAATTAATTATATGTTTAACAATGTATAGTTTGAAATTGTTTCAAATTACTGGTAAAACTTAATGACATTATCAATTATTTCAACATTCAAGTTGTTCTTGATTAGCCATCGTTATTTACAAGAAGCCGCCATTGTTACGAGATGCTACGATAAATGATGCGTCCATCTTTCATATGAGTGGTGTCACCAGTTGTACCAATTCCTGGAAAAAAAACTCCTTTGTAGGAAATCGTAAAATCCTTGGTGGTCATCCAAACATAATATTTGCATTAAATTGTGAAAAATCTCTTATCTTCCCTCCTAGCTAACCAAGAGTGGACGTATAACTTCATCCTAGATTTCACAGCTGAGTCACCCATAAGCGTAGTCATAATATGTGCTGTTAAGATCCATCGTGCACGCCTGCTCGCCAAGGTTGTGTGACTACTTGCCGGTGATGCACAAAACAAACTATTGACAACAAAAGCAACTTTGTTGTCCCAAACATGTGCGTGCGCCCATAGCATATGATTGAATAGGACTAAGGAATTAACAGAGGTTCCCACTAAAGCCAAAAGCTAGGTCCTACGAGCGAGGGCTTCCAGCATGAAGGCTCCTCCAATTATAGCCCCAGAAAGGCAAGGTATGTCATAATTGTAAAAGTTTATCTTGGGAAAAAAACTGCTACACAAGAAGGAAGCATAGCATATTCACTAAATGAATTGGCTAACACTGATCTGTAAGCAGCCGACCCACCGTCTTACATGACTAACTGAAGTTTCCATAGTGTTCCCTTATTTGCCATTGCGATCAATGAAATCATTAAGGCTGTCCAAAATTAAGTCTTCGTGTTGTGCTCCTATGTAAGGAGTCTAAATGACATGCAAATTCTCTTCGAACAAAATCAGGACAAAGGGCTTAGGAGTGACAAACTGCAGATCTTCACCTTTGCTGAAATCGGAGAGTTACCTATATCATTGCATCATAACAACTAGAATTTAATTTATAAAACAAGACTGCAAAGATCTAGAAACTACCCTACCTATAGCACTATCTTCAACCCAGGTATGATAGATCTCAATCTTCTTCTCCAAGAATTATCCTTGACGAGACTGACTCTTGGAACAGCCGCAGCAGTTGGACCACTTCGGAATCAAGTAATTGGATATATCTGAAGCTGAGATCAAGACAAAATTCACAGAATATGCTTCAAAACACCCAAATTCTCCCTGATTATTTGTAAGTGACAAAAGCCTTTCTCTTATAGCCACGATTTTACTGCAGAACTATATGTGATCCTTGTAGCAGTTAAAATGACCTCTTCAGTGCAGAGCAGATTAAACGTATCACACCCAGTGGTGAGGCTGGCAATAAGATCGGGAGGGTGAACATGAGTGGGCAGACCAGGGAACCAAGGGAGCCTCCACCCAGGCCTGGAGTGTTTACGCAGCGACATGAAACCCAGCATGAGTATGCTCTGAAACGGGCAGTGCTGCCATCAACTCCCGTCCTATTTCCATTTTGTCGTTACATAATTGGTATACAGTAAAATATCGCTTTGAAGATTTACCGAATCACTGATCGTCCTTTGCGTGTGGCTACTCGGCAGCCAAGAAGAAAGGTCTGGAATCAGCCCAAGAGACTTTAGATGGAAAAAAAATGTCCTAACGTGTAGGAGCCTTTGATGACGAAACCGCCCAACGTCATAGCTGGCGTAAGTTCCTCAAACAGCAGCGCTGAATTGATGAAAACAGCAATGAGAAAGAGCCACCTGCGACGAGAGATTCAAGAAGACCTCGCAGTCATCCCAGTACGAAAAATAGTAATTGTGTTTGCAAGGTTGCCCATTTGGCACTTAAAATTGATCCTTGAGAGGTCATTGAAATCCTTTATTCTCAATAGTTTACTGGGATAAAATAATATAATATTTTCAAACTTATTAGTTTCCTAATAAAAATGTTTTTACAAAATATCAAGGAAATATACTGACACATACCAGTTACCCAGTAATTGCTTTTAGAGAGCTTCTATTTATAGCGTTATATCAATCTAGAATCATTTATCATTCATTTAGTATCCTTTTGCTCTCTTTCTCGCTCTACCTATCCACTCACTTTATCTACATCCCTCTCTCAGATGTTGTATTATATCTGTTGTTTTATTATACAAATCACATTTTATGTATTCCCTTTCCGTCCTGCGTGACCTCCTCCTTGCTTTTTTTCGAAGAGGGAATTATAAACATGCGAAGCCGTAACAAGTATAATTGCTCTCAATGTTAGGTTTCACTTGTTGTAAACATGTTTTGTGTCTTGAAGCCTTACTCTTAAAGTATATTTTGCCGTTGAGAGACCAGGACTCTGTCGTCCTGCGGCGACTACTTGTTACAGTGGACCGCCTGTCGCGATCATATTTCTACTTTAATCAACTTTCTTCTCTAATGGTCCTTCCTCGGGGTTTTCTCCCGCTTGGGATACAAGCTTTTTGCTGTTTTAACCTATTTGTTTAGATATATACAGACACACACACACACATATTATATATAATATATATATATATATATATATATATATATATATATATATATATATATATATATATATACATATATATACATATATATACATATATATATATATATATATATATATATATATATATATATATATATATATATATATATATATATATATATATATATATATATATATATATATTATACTATTATTAACACTATAACAGAATAAAATGTGTGTATGTGTGCGTGTATGTATACATACATATATACATATATGTATATATATATATATATATATATATATATATATATATATATATATATATATATATATATATATATATATATATATATATATATATACATATATATGCATATATATGTATCTATATAATTTCAGCCGAAGTGTTTACTCGCACTGAAACAGTATAGACCGCCACACGTCGTGAGAGGACATGAACAATTGTAAGAATAAGAATAGCCACAAAGACGGCGTCTGTTCCACAATGTGTATGTGTTTAGTGGCAACAGAAATCTAGTTTAAGTGCTCTATATCAACTTCATAACCTTGTAATCTTTAGTATAACAACACGCACTATGCAATTGTAAATGTTAAAACTATTATTGTGACAAATGCCAATGTTGATTGTAACCTGGCAACATATTTAAGGTATGACCACTTTCAATAAACAAGAGTGAGTTCTACACAGCGGTATCAGTCGTCCTTACGTTAACTGAACAGCCGCAGTAGCTCATGCGGCGGGAGTCAGACACAGCGAGAGGACAAACACGTGATCCTGAGGGTGAGGATCACGCCGTTCGAAACGCGACTGTCGCCGTTGGAAATTTACGGATAATATACGCCAGGTTTCGCTCCTGTCAATCTTTTTGAAAGGGAAGTGAATCGAAGAATCAAGTGATAAGTGATATGTGATGAAGTGAAGTTTGAAACAACGAAAGAGCTTAAGCTCGTGCACTGGATTTGCGAAAGAGCTTATGTTCATGCACTGATATTACGAAAGAGTTTAGGCTCATGCACTGGTATTGCAAAAGAGAATAGGCTCATGCACTGGTATTGCAAAAGAGCTTAGGCTCATGCACTGGTATTGCGAAAGAGCTTAGGCTCATGCCCTTGTACTGCAAAAAAGCTTAGGCTCATGCACTGGTATTGCGAAAGAGCTTAGGCTCATGCACTGGTATTGCGAAAGAGAATAGGCTCATGCACTGGTATTGCAAAAGAGCTTAGGCTCATGCACTGGTATTACGAAAGAGCTTAGGCTCATGCCCTTGTACTGCAAAAAAGCTTAGGCTCATGCACTGGTATTGCGAAAGAGCTTAGGCTCATGCACTGGTATTGCGAAAGAGCTTAGGCTCATGCACTGGTATTGCAAAAGAGCTTAGGCTCATGCACTGGTATTGTGAAAGAGCTTAGGCTCATGCACTGGTATTGCGAAAGAGCTTAGGCTCATGCACTGGTATTGCGAAAGAGCTTAGGCTCATGCACTGGTATTGCGAAAGAGCTTAGGCTCATGCACTGGTATTGCGAAAGAGCTTAGGCTCATGCCCTTGTACTGCAAAAAAGCTTAGGCTCATGCACTGGTATTGCGAAAGAGCTTAGGCTCATGCACTGGTATTGCGAAAGAGCTTAGGCTCATGCACTGGTATTGCGAAAGAGCTTAGGCTCATGCACTGGTATTGCAAAAGAGCTTAGGCTCATGCACTGGTATTGCGAAAGAGCTTAGGCTCATGCACTGGTATTGCGAAAGAGCTTAGGCTCATGCACTGGTATTGCGAAAGAGCTTAGGCTCATGCCCTTGTACTGCAAAAAAGCTTAGGCTCATGCACTGGTATTGCAAAAGAGCTTAGGCTCATGCACTGGTATTGTGAAAGAGCTTAGGCTCATGCACTGGTATTGCGAAAGAGCTTAGGCTCATGCACTGGTATTGCGAAAGAGCTTAGGCTCATGCACTGGTATTGCGAAAGAGCTTAGGCTCATGCACTGGTATTGTGAAAGAGCTTAGGTTCATGCACTGGTATTGCGAAAGTGCTTAGGCTCATGCACTGGTACTGCGAAAGAGCTTAGGCTCATGCACTGGTATTGCGAAAGAGAATAGCCTCATGCACTGGTATTGCAAAAGAGCTTAGGCTCATGCACTGGTATTGCAAAAGAGCTTAGGCTCATGCCCTTGTACTGCAAAAGAGCTTAGGCTCATGCACTGGTATTGGAAAAGAGCTTAGGCTCATGCACTGGTATTGCGAAAGAGCTTAGGCTCATGCACTGGTATTGCGAAAGAGCTTAGGCTCATGCACTGGTATTGCAAAAGAGAATAGCCTCATGCACTGGTATTGCGAAAGAGCTTAGGCTCATGCACTGGTATTGTGAAAGAGCTTAGGTTCATGCACTTGAACTGCAAAAGAGCTTAGGCTCATGCACTGGTATTGCGAAAGAGAATAGCCTCATGCACTGGTATTGCGAAAGAGCTTAGGCTCATGCACTGGTATTGCGAAAGAGCTTAGGCTCATGCCCTTGTACTGCAAAAAAGAGCTTAGGCTCATGCACTGGTTTTGCGAAAGAGCTTAGGCTCATGCCCTTGTACTGCAAAAAAGCTTAGGCTCATGCACTGGTATTGCAAAAGAGCTTAGGCTCATGCACTGGTTTTGCGAAAGAGCTTAGGATCATGCACTGGTATCGCAAAAGAGCTTAGGCTCATGCACTGGTTTTGCGAAAGAGTTTAGGCTCATGCACTGGTATTGCGAAAGAGCTTAGGCTCATGCCCTTGTACTGCAAAAGAGCTTAGGCTCATGCACTGGTTTTGCGAAAGAGCTTAGGCTCATGCCCTTGTACTGCAAAAAAGCTTAGGCTCATGCACTGGTATTGCAAAAGAGCTTAGGCTCATGCACTGGTTTTGCGAAAGAGCTTAGGCTCATGCCATTGTACTGCAAAAGAGCTTAGGCTCATGCACTGGTATTGCGAAAGAGCTTAGGCTCATGCACTGGTATTGCGAAAGAGCTTAGGCTCATGCACTGGTTTTGCGAAAGAGCTTAGGCTCATGCCCTTGTACTGCAAAAGAGCTTAGGCTCATGCACTGGTTTTGCGAAAGAGCTTAGGCTCATGCACTGGTTTTGCGAAAGAGCTTAGGCTCATGCACTGGTATTGCAAAAGAGCTTAGGCTCATGCTCTGGTATTGCAAAAGAGCTCAGGCTCATGCACTGGTATTGCGAAAGAGCTTAGGCTCATGCACTGGTATTGCGAAAGAGCTTAGGCTCATGCACTGGTATTGCAAAAGAGCTTAGGCTCATGCACTGGTACTGTGAAAGAGCTTAGGCTCATGCACTGGTATTGCAAAAGAGCTTAGGCTCATGCACTGGTATTGCGAAAGAGCTTAGGCTCATGCACTGGTACTGCGAAAGAGCTTAGGCTCATGCACTGGTATTGCAAAAGAGCTTAGGCTCATGCACTGTTATTGTGAAAGAGTTTAGGCTCATGCACTGGTATTGCGAAAGAGCTTAGGCTCATGCACTGGTATTGCGAAAGAGCTTAGGCTCATGCACTGGTATTGCGAAAGAGCTTAGGCTCATGCCCTTGTACTGTAAAAGAGCTTAGGCTCATGCACTGGTTTTGCGAAAGAGCTTAGGCTCATGCCCTTGTACTGCAAAAGAGCTTAGGCTCATGCACTGGTATTGCGAAAGAGCTTAGGCTCATGCACTGGTTTTGCGAAAGAGCTTAGGCTCATGCACTGGTATTGCGAAAGAGCTTAGGCTCATGCCCTTGTACTGCAAAAGAGCTTAGGCTCATGCACTGGTTTTGCGAAAGAGCTTAGGCTCATGCACTGGTATTGCGAAAGAGCTTAGGCTCATGCACTGGTTTTGCAAAAGAGCTTAGGCTCATGCACTGGTATTGCGAAAGAGCTTAGGCTCATGCCCTTGTACTGCAAAAGAGCTTAGGCTCATGCACTGGTATTGCAAAAGAGCTTAGGCTCATGCACTGATATTGCGAAAAAGCTTAGGCTCATGCCCTTGTACTGCAAAAGAGCTTAGGGTCATGCACTGGTATTGCAAAAGAGCTTAGGCTCATGCACTGATATTGCGAAAGAGCTTAGGCTCATGCCCTTGTACTGCAAAAGAGCTTAGGGTCATGCACTGGTATTGCAAAAGAGCTTAGGCTCATGCACTGGTATTGCGAAAGAGCTTAGGCTCATGCACTGATATTGCGAAAGAGCTTAGGCTCATGCCCTTGTACTGCAAAAGAGCTTAGGCTCATGCACTGGTATTGCGAAAGTGCTTAGGCTCATGCACTGGTATTGCGAAAGTGCTTAGGCTCATGCCCTTGTACTGCAAAAGAGCTTAGGCCATGCACTGGTATTGCAAAAGAGCTGCAGTCGCACTGGTATTGCAAAAGAGCTTAGGCTCATGCACTGGTATTGCGTAAAGCAAGCTTAGGCTCTTGCACTGGTATTGCGAAAGAGCTTAGGCTCATGCACTGGTATTGCGAAAGTGCTTAGGCTCATGCACTGGTATTGCGAAAGAGCTTAGGCTCATGCACTGCATGCGTAAAGAGCTTAGGCTCATGCACTGGTGTTGCAAAAGAGCTTAGGGCTCATGCACTGGTATTGCGAAAGAGCTTAGGCTCATGCACTGGTATTGGGCGAATATTTAGGCTCATGCACTGGTATGTGAAAGAGCTTAGGCTCATGCACTGGTATTGCAAAAGAGCTTAGGCTCATGCACTGGTACTGCGAAAGAGCTTAGGCTCATGCATTGGTATTGCAAAAGAGCTTAGGCTCATGCACTGGTATTGCAAAAGAGCTTAGGTTCATGCACTGGTATTGCAAAAGAGCTTAGGCTCATGCACTGGTATTGTGAAAGAGCTTAGGCTCATGCACTGGTACTGCGAAAGAGCTTAGACTCATGCATTGGTATTGCAAAAGAGCTTAGGCTCATGCACTGGTATTGCAAAAGAGCTTAGGCTCATGCACTGGTATTGCCAAAGAGCTTAGGCTCATGCACTGGTACTGCGAAAGAGCTTAGGCTCATGCCCTTGTACTGCGAAAGAGCTTAGGCTCATGCACTGGTATTGCAAAAGAGCTTAGGCTCATGCACTGGTACTGCGAAAGAGCTTAGGCTCATGCACTGGTTTTGCGAAAGAGCTTAGGCTCATGCACTGGTATTGCAAAAGAGCTTAGGCTCATGCACTGGTATTGCGAAAGAGCTCAGGCTCATGCACTTGTATTGCGAAAGAGCTCAGGCTTATGCACTGGTATTGCAAAAGAGCTTAGGCTCATGCACTGGTACTGCGAAAGAGCTTAGGCTCATGCACTGGTATTGCAAAAGAGCTTAGGCTCATGCACTGGTATTGCGAAAGAGCTTAGGCTCATGCACTGGTACTGCGAAAGAGCTTAGGCTCATGCATTGGTATTGCAAAAGAGCTTAGGCTCATGCACTGGTATTGCAAAAGAGCTTAGGCTCATGCACTGGTATTGCAAAAGAGCTTAGGCTCATGCACTTGTATTGCAAAAGAGCTTAGGCTCATGCACTGGTATTGCAAAAGAGCTTAGGCTCATGCACTGGTACTGCAAAAGAGCTTAGGCTCATGCCCTTGTACTGCAAAAGAGCTTAGGCTCATGCCCTTGTACTGCGAAAGAGCTTAGGCTCATGCACTTGTATTGCAAAAGAGCTTAGGCTCATGCACTGGTATTGCAAAAGAGCTTAGGCTCATGCACTGGTACTGCGAAAGAGCTTAGGCTCATGCACTGGTTTTGCGAAAGAGCTTAGGCTCATGCACTGGTATTGCAAAAGAGCTTAGGCTCATGCACTGGTATTGCAAAAGAGCTCAGGCTCATGCACTGGTATTGCAAAAGAGCTTAGGCTCATGCACTTGTATTGCAAAAGAGCTTAGGCTCATGCACTGGTATTGCAAAAGAGCTTAGGCTCATGCACTGGTACTGCAAAAGAGCTTAGGCTCATGCACTGGTATTGCGAAAGAGCTTAGGCTCATGCACTGGTATTGCGAAAGAGCTTAGGCTCATGCACTGGTATTGCGAAAGAGCTTAGGCTCATGCACTTGTTCTGCGAAAGAGCTTAGGCTCATGCACTGGTATTGCGAAAGAGCTTAGGCTCATGTACTTGTTCTGCGAAAGAGTTTAGGCTCATGCACTGGTTTTGCGAAAGAGCTTAGGCTCATGCACTGGTATTGCAAAGAGCTTAGGCTCATGCACTTGTTCTGCGAAAGAGCTTAGGCTCATGCACTGGTTTTGCGAAAGAGCTTAGGCTCATGCACTGGTATTGCGAAAGAGCTTAGGCTCATGCACTTGTTCTGCGAAAGAGCTTAGGCTCATGCACTGGTATTGCAAAGAGCTTAGGCTCATGCACTGGTATTGCAAAGAGCTTAGGCTCATGCACTTGTTCTCCGAAAGAGCTTAGGCTCATGCACTGGTATTGCGAAAGAGTTTAGGCTCATGCACTGGTATTGCAAAGAGCTTAGGCTCATGCACTTGTTCTGCAAAAGAGCTTAGGCTCATGCACTTGTTCTGCGAAAGAGCTTAGGCTCATGCACTGGTATTGCAAAGAGCTTAGGCTCATGCACTAGTATTGAAAAGGAGCTTAGGCTCATGCACATGTATTGTGAAGGGAAAAAAATGAGCTCGTGTGATGTGAAGTAAAGGGAAGAAAATACTCATGTGAAGTGATATAAATTGGTATTGCGAAAGAGCTTAGGCTCATGCACTTGTTCTGCGAAAGAGCTTAGGCTCATGCACTGGTATTGCGAAAGAGCTTAGGCTCATGCACTTGTTCTGCGAAAGAGCTTAGGCTCATGCACTTGTTCTGCGAAAGAGCTTAGGCTCATGCACTAGTATTGAAAGGGAGCTTAGGCTCATGCACATGTATTGTGAAGAGAAAAAAGGAGCTCATGTGATGTGAAGTAAAGGGAAGAAAATACTCATGTGAAGTGATATAAAGGAAATGAGAAAAGAAAATATCTGAGAAAATTAGAGTCGATATCTTGTCTCATGAAGAACACACTGTTAACGAGAGACCTGAATCACCAAATGCCAAAGAGATTGTAGAAGCTATGAACAACAGAGAAACCATAAACCAACCCAGGGTATTGGGTATCGAAAGGGAAGAGCCAGAAGCAACTACCTTTGCCAGATTAGTTGATCCATTACTGTGACTCATCTGGGAAGTGGTAGAAGAGTTGTGTATTCTCTCAACTCAGTTGGTAAAACCGCGAGAATTGGAACCTGACAATGTAAGTGATATCAACCAGACCACACCCTCTGCTGATGCTGATGTAGCTGAGCATCAGGAAGGTATTCTAAAGAAAACGTATAATACTGTCAAATCGGTAACAAAGGGAACATTAAAACGGGCTCATGAAACATCTGATGACAGTGAAACTGAGGCTGAAGACAGCGACAGTGAAAGGGACATGACTGAGGATGATGACATTAGAAACCTGATGCCCAAAAGGAGAAAGAAAAATGGTGGAAAGACATCAGAGCAATATAGACGTTCAGTGATGGAGGCTATGAAAGTGGTAGAACATAAGTTACCCATGCTAGAGAGTGAAGGAACAGAACAGTATTGGTCCTTTATGAGTCAGTATAAAGAGCGAACCAAAGGGCTATCAGCCAGGACCAAACTGAACCTGTTATACAACCACTGTGATCCGAGACTCCGCATAAAAATCTCGCACTGCCTAAAGATGTCCAGTAAGAAGGGCCTCAAAACAGCCACGAACGCACTCAGAATGAAGTTCGGTGTTGTGACACAATACATAGAAAAACAGACTGAGGAATTGTTAAATTGGCCGAATGTGAAGAGATATTACTTAGAAGGGCTCACAGAGTTGTATGACTTTATGGAATCAATTACATCTTTCACCAGCTCCTTCGATAGGCTACCAGAAATTGACATACCCTTCTACATAACGCAACTGACAAAAAGCCTTGATGATACTAGGATAGACCGATGGAACAATATAAAACCAAAGGCAAGCAAAAAAGGACGAGATATATTGCAGCTTAGAGAATTCTTACGAAAGGAAGTGGAAAACTTAGGCAGGTCAGCAAAGAGAGTTGGAGGGGCTTCATCCTCAGTAACTTATAAAGTTAATAGTAAAGAAATTCCTAAGGAGAGTCAGAGGCCTTCAGAATCGACTGACAAGGTTACAAAACGAGATCGAAGGGCAGAGTTTGGGTTTACAACCCAGACAAGACCATCAACTTCAAGACCAATTACATGTGATCTTTGTTATGGAGAACATAGCCTGGCTTTCTGTGATTTGTTCAAGTCCGCCAGTATTCACCAACGCAGGAAGATTTTGATCGGCCACAGGAAATGCTTCAATTGCCTGAAATCTGGCCACAGTGCAAGGCAATGCAGAGCACGGCCATGCGATATCAATGGCTGTGGTGGATACCATTCTAGGCTGCTGCATGATACAGAATTTAGAAAGAGTGGGTCAATTGTTCATGTCAATAATGATGAAAACAAGAGGAAACCAATGGAAGTCCCAACAACAAAGGAGGAAAGACAATGACTAGAAAGGAGGGAACATACAAATAGGATTAAGATAAGTAAAAGAGCAACACCTAGACACATTGCATTACCAATAGTCCCAGTCATAATAACATCCAAAGACCAAGCTGCCCAAAGGAGAGTAACTGCATATGCATTGTTAAATTCGGGGAGTACTAGGAGCTTCTGCTCGCGGAAAATTGCAGAGTACTAGATCTAGAGGGTGAAACTATGAAAACAACAGTTGCCACACTTTTGGAGAAGACATGTCAAAATGTAGAACAAGTAGAGTTGAGTGTAAGGGGGCTTCTCACAAAAATACAAAGACCCATATTTCTCTCACAAGTTATTGTTATGGACACCTTCCCACAAGGCTTACTCCAAACCAAAACAGGCTTCACCGAAGTTTCTTGTTGGCCACATTTAAAGGACCTAGTTGGGATACAAGAACGAACAACACATCTATCCTTTGAACTACTAATAGGACTAGATGCTCCTAATGCCATGATGCCCATGGAAGTCAGGAGAGGAAGAGATGGAGAACCATTTGCTGTTAGAACAAAGCTGGGATGGACGGTAAATGGACCCTTACATCCTCAAAGGGCTTCAAGTCTAAGCTTTGGAAACTATATCGACGAAACGGTGGACCATTCATATGAAAATGCAAATTGGGAAAGTATAGAACAATTCTGGGATATTGAATCACAAACTGATATAGACGAAAAAGGGTGGTCAGTTGAAGATGGACATGTGATATATCTCTGGAAAAGGGAATGGTGTAGGGTCGGAGCCCACCACCGATACCATTTAGGGAACAGGATCCAGGGCTACCAGATAACTAGAGTATGGCCCGTCGACGATTAGACTCATTAAAGAGCAGACTTGAAAGGAATGTTGACTTGCATCAAAGATATGTCAAAAAGGTATCTCATAAAAAAAAGGGTTTGCTGAGCGAGTACACAAAATAGTTGGACCACTTACCACATCATCCAGTCTTCAACCCAAATAAGTCAGACAAACTTAGGATAGTCTTTGATTGTGCAGCTAGTTTCAAAGGAGTGAACTTGAATAAGAAATTTATGCAAGGACCAGATTTAATGAATAACTTATTGGGTATTCTACTGCGATCCAGGGAAGGGCGAGTTGCATTGGCTGCAGATATAGAGGCAATGTTCCACCAAGTCCATGTTACACCAAGGGATCGTGATGTGCTACGGTTTCTATGGTGACCTGGGGGAGACCTCTCTGAGAACCCAGTGACCTATCGAATGACGGTACATCTCTTTGGAGGGATATGGAGCCCCGCCTATGCATCGTATGTGCTACACAAAACTCTAGACAAGGATGAAGGCCAACATTCAGCAGTAGCTAAGAAAAATTTCTTTGTAGATGATCTTCTACTGTCAACTGATTCAGAGGAGGAAGCTGCAGAATATGCCATCAATTTGAGGGACACACTGCAAGCTGGAGGCTTCAGACTCACAAAATGGATGTCAAATTCAAGGAAAGTCATGGGAGTTATTCCCACGAATGAAAGAAGCCCCCGAATAAAGGACATAAACCTGACGATCGATAACTTGCCAATGGACAGGGTTCTAGGAGTTCTGTGGGATCTCGATGATGACGTGCTAAAGATCAGAGTATCAACACCCATGAAGCCAACCACGCACAGGGGCATACTGAGCATCATGAGTTCCATCTTCGACCCCTTAGGCTTACTAGCCCTTTTCACCATTAGAGCAAAGATGATATTCCAAAACGAAGTTCGTCGCAAAATGGGTTGGGACGAAAATCCAACACCTAAAAATGAACAAAAATGGAGAAAATGGATGAATGACCTTGCAAAACTGGAAGGCTTTCAAATACCACGTCGCATAGCAGCAGCCCAGGTCAGCAGCAAATTAGTACATGCCCAACTACATCATTTCTGTGATGCCATAGAAACGGCCTATGCCGTTGTAACATACATTCGGTTAGAACACGATAATGGACATGTTCATATAAGCCTCCTTGGTGCCCGTGCAAAACTTGCACCCATTAAGACGACCTCTATTCCCTGACTCGAATTGTGTGCTGCCACACTGGCTGCACTAGTTGACACGAAGATACGTCAGCAGATGACACTCATTCTGGAAGATTCTGTGTTCTGGTCTGATAGCATGATTGTTCTGCAATATATATCAAGTACCAGGCAACGCTTTCATACATTTGTAGTGAATCGACTTGGGACAATCCATAGGGCCTCCTCTCCGAACCAGTGGCATCATGTACGATCAGAAGACAATCCAGCCGATGATGCTACTAGAGGCCTTTCAGCACAAGAGTTGATAAAGGGTGGACGATGGAAATTTGGTCCTTCATTCCTAAGGTATGAGAAGGACTGGCCACCCAAGTTGGTGATATCTGAAGCCTCCAATCATGATCCCGAGATACGTAAGCAAGACCATTTGCTAGCAACAACTGTGGAAGATCAAAACCCAACAGATAAACTACTCGAACATTACTCCTCATGGTATGAGTTACAGCGTGCGGTAGCGTGGTTCCGCAGATTTGTGAAGTGGAACAAGGAAGGATGTTATCCTCACCCTCAATGCCTTTCAGTTACAGAATTCATAATACAAGAGACTCCATACTAGCATACATACAAATTAGCAGTTTCAAGGATGAACGATGTTCATTACACAGAGGAGGAAATTTGAAAAAGGAGAACAAACTCTACCGGCTTGAACCTGAGCTTGACAAGCATGGGTTAATGAGGGTGGGGGGCAGGAGAATTCATCTTGGTGAATCAAAAGAACGGTGTAGACCAGTAATCCTGCACAAGGACCACCATGTAACGAAACTGATTGTAAGGGATGCCCATATATTCTTAGCTGCACACTCAGGTAGGGAG
>BOPN01002574.1:79631-87131 GCA_017312705.2 Penaeus japonicus
CCAATCCCTGTTTGCTTTACTTCTCCTTCCCTGCTCCACTTCTCTCACGCAACTTTTTTCCACCTATAATTCGCTCCACTCCATTGCTCGTTCCACACTTCGCTTTCCGAACTGAATGTTTCTTAAAATGGCTAATGAAAAGACACGTTATTCCACACTGGCTCAGCAGTTACCAGTTAGGACTTTGTAATAGAATTGTACACAAACACAAACACACACACTTATATACCTATATTTGTGTGTGTGTGTGTGTTTGTGTGTGTGTTTGTGTTTGTGTGTGTGTGTGTGTGTGTGTGCGTGTGTGCGTGTGTGTGTGTGTGTGTGTGTGTGTGTACGTGTGTGTGTGTGTGACCAATGTATGGTATAATTTCGTGGTCATGTCTTGCATAGTCCTTTGTGGGTATTTGAAGTGAGTTTGTCTCGTGTCTATATTACTTCTTCTCTGTTTCTCTCTTTCTACTCCCCTCTCCGTCTCCTGTTTTCTCTCGCCTGTTCCCTCTTTCTCTCTATACCTCCCTCCTTCTCCCTATTTTCCACTCCCTCTCCCTTCCTTTCTCTCTCTCTCTCTCTCTCTCTCTCTCTCTCTCTCTCTCTCTCTCTCTCTCTCTCTCTCTCTCTCTCTCTCTCTCTCTCTCTCTCTCTCTCTCTCTCTCTCTCTCTCTCTCTCTCTCTCTCTCTCTCTTTACTGTATGCATGCCCTTGTATCGGTAATGCAATGTAGTTGAATTTACTTTATTCTTTTTTTTAGGGGGGGGGGCTGAATTCTCCTGAATTGTTGTACAAAGTAAAGCTTTAATTAAGAATTTCCTACTGGGTAGTCTACACCCTTTTTCAAGTTCCGAGTTATTTGTTCTCACTGCCTGATTTTGCAATGGAATTTCAACTAAGTTCGTAAATGAGTGTCAGAATGCATGGAAGTAAAAAAAGAAAGAAAATAAAATAAAGGTAAAAACAATTCATAAAGGCAAAGGTTCAAGATATTAGAAATTACAAACTTCGTTCTTATAAAATTTACTCTTGTTGAAAAAGTGAATATTTAGATATCTATGTCTTACTTATTTCGTTAATCGTAATCACTATACTCTAGACTTACTTTGTTCAACACTGTACCTCGCTTGCTCTTTAAATTCACCATAATCAAGAATCCATAATATTCACCATCACTTCACTATATCCTATTGGCAAAAACAAAAGCTCTATTTGACTATGTTAGTCATATTTTTTTCCCCCATTCGTTCTTTTATGCTTCTTTTTTCTCTATATATTTTTTCCCTTGCTTATTTCCTTTATCCTTGACCTTCTCCTTCTCCCATTTTTCATTCTTTATCAAGGTCACTTCTGGCTTCTCCATCATACTTTTTTTTCAGCTGGTCTATTGTTTTCATTGTTACTCGCATTGTTTTCCTCATAAATGCCACATAAGGGAACGTTCGACCTTTTTACTATACCGATTTTTATACGGAATAACACTAAGGGCACTTGCTTTGATAACACAACCTTGAACGCGATAGGTTAATACAGGTGATATCATCCTTTCCCGAGAAACTGTGAATCAATACTCTATAATTTATCATATTTCGTAAATACAAAAAAAAAATCAGGAAGGCGGGATAACAACAATACTAATATTAAGACTCCCATCCACAAGATTTTTTTTTTTTTTTTTTTTACGTCTCGAGACTTGGATATTTACCCATTTCTTAATCGGCGTACCTTCTCACCTGAACCTAAATGTTCCTTCACCTAACAAAGGACATCGGGCTCCTTCCCTTGATAAAGGATGCCTTTCCTTCCTCCAGTCAAGTGAGACTGAGAGAGATAGTCCTCCAGGTGTTGAAGATTCCTTGTGGATTCCTATATTTCCCGGATTCTTGCGAGAGAGAGAGAAAAAAAGAGGGATATATCATAGCCTTCGATGGACACAAGAAACAGGAGAGAGAGAGAAAAAAAAGGGGGGAGGGGGATTCGATACGAGAGAGAGAGAAATAAAAAATTGGAATATATCATAGCCTTCGATGGACATAAGAAACAGAGGAGAGAGACAAAAAAAGGGGGGGAGGGGGGACTTCGATACGAAAGAAAAGACGGGATAATAAAATGTTATCAACATATCACAAGTCCTCCGCGAACAGCTAAGCTATTGAAAAAAAAAGTGACAGCCATATAATTAGAACTGTACCAGATCTTGTTTATGTGTCCAGACCTCGCTGCTCTTTTGTTTTGATCGAGGTTATACATAAAAACTTAAACGCCTAGAAGGTTGCCACGCAGCTCGGCCGGTGCGTTTAAATGTTACGAGTTAAAGGGAGCTCATACCCAAGTGGAAGTTCGGGGCACCTCAATGAGAAAGGAGCAGTAAGTAATTCCCCGCAGGCTTTCAAAAGAAGAAGCAAGTGCTGTCTCCATCAGAGGACCGGTACTATGCCCTGGGCTTCGAGATCATTCTTTTTTTTGCATTTCTACTCTTTTTTTTCTCTTTTTTTTAAGCCCGTAGGTAAGAAGAAGAAAAAAAGAAGACGAAGAAGAAAAAAAAGGGGAACATGCGAGCAAATTTCTTGAGAGTTTAAAGAGAATAAAGAGAAAATGTTCACGCGGATGTTGCAATTTCTTGTGGCAGTGTATCCATCTCTCTCTCTCTCCCTCTCTCTCTCTCTTTTAGTTTTTCCCGATTTTTTTATATACTCTTGCATGTCTGACCGTTACTAAGACAGGTTTTGTACCTGCTGAAAAACCAAGGGAATCATTTCATGCCTTCTCCTAATAGATGATGCCCTGATACTTGCAAGGCCAGTGGGTAAATGCCATGCAGTGGGTAGGGTATCAAGATCTGGGCGCGGAATCAGACAGTGGGCACGATATCTGGTGGTATGGAAGATAATACAACACGGCGTGGCGAAACCAGACAGCCAGTCAGCCAGCCAGCTAGTCAGCCAGCTAGTCAGCCAGCTAGTCAGCCTGCCTGCCTGTCAGCCTGCCTGCCTGTCTGCTTGCCTGCCTGTCTGCCTGCCTGCCAGCCTGCCTGCCATTAGCGGAATGCCCTACGCAGCAAGATATATTCCCACGTTAATCCTTGCCCACCTTCCTAATAGCAACCAGAAGGATAATATGATAACCAAATAAAAGGATCCAATCAAGGGGTCCCCTTACCCCCCCGCCATCACGACATTACGGACGTCCCGTAACCCCACACACAACCACAACCACAATCACAAACCGAAACCGACCGACCCCCCTCCCCCCCAAATCAGTATACGAAAACCATCCCCCCGTAAAGATTAGCAAACGATGGAGTTTCGGACGTCCCAATATAGCCGGGGAGTCGCTAAGTGCAATCAACGTCGGAAAGATGAGAGAGGGATGCCTTATATATTTGACGCGGACCGCCCCTCGGAGATGTTTTATTGTGATTCTGATTGTCTTGCCAGGTTCTGTCGCGGGCCGAGGCTGGGGGCGAGCGAGACGGCCGGCCCCCAGGCACGCAGTTCTGACATCAGTCTTCCTGTCGCTTCTCTCTCTCTCTCTCTCTTACTCTCTATCTATCTGTTTCTCTCTCCATCCTTATCTTTCTCGTTTTCTTTCCATCCCTCTCTCTCTCTCTCTCTCTTTCCATCCTTATCCTTCTCTCATTCTCTCTCTCTCTCTTACTCACTCTCTATCTATCTCTCTCTCTCTCCATCTTTCTCGTTTTCTTTCCATCTCTCTCTCTCTCTCTCTCCATCCTTATCTTTCTATTTCTCGTTTTCTTTCCCTATCTATTTATCTATCTATCTATCTTTTTCTCTCCATCCTTATCTTTCTCTTTCTTTCCATCTCTCTCTCTCTCTCTCTTTCTCCTTCTCTCTCTTGCAAGGGTGATAGAGAGAAAGAGCTAAAGTGATGGAGCGAGTGATACAGAAGGTAATAGCGTGAGAGAAAGAGCAAGAACAGGGGAGCGAGAGTGAGAGCAATGGATCGAGAGAGAAAGAGAGAGAGAGAGAGCAATTACGTAAAAGAAAGGTAAATAGAGAGAAAGGACAAGAACGGGGGAACGAGAGTGAGAGCAATGGAGCGAGAGAGAGAGAGAGAGAGAGAGAGAAAGAGCGAGGGCGGGAGTGACCTGGGCAAGGCGATCAAGATGGATGAGTGGGTGGGGACAGCGACACGTAAGGATGCCCAGTTATGAACCGCCTCGTCACTTCGCCTTGTTTATATTTCTTCTTCTTCTTCTCTTTCTGGGGCTCACTCCTTTCCTTCATTCGCTTTTGATTCTCATTTTTCTTCTTTGTTTTTTAAGGCTGCTCCTTTTCTTCATTCTATCTGCTTTCCTCCATTCTTTTTTATTCTTATTTTTCTTTTTTAGATTACTCCTTCTCTTTTATCTCCTTTCCTTCATTCTCTTTTGATTCTCATTTTTCTTCTGATTTTTTAGATTGCTCCCTTTTCTTTTTTCTTTTCTTTTTTTTAGTTCTTCTTTGCTTCTCCCTTTTCTTAATTCTATTATTCTTTTAGCCTAATCTTTTTCTAAATCGTCCTTTTCTTCTCTTTTTATCTATCTTCCTTAATTTTCTCTTAGTTTACTCTTTTCCTTAATTCTCTTTTTCTTCCCTTTTATCTCACTCCCTCCCTTAATTATCTTCTTCTCTTTCAGCTTATTCTTTTCCTCAATTATCTTTTAGTTCTCTTTTTCTTCTCCTTTACCTTCCATCTTTCCTTAATCCTCTCTTAGCATTTTCTTCTTCTCTTTAAGTTAAGGCTTACTGCTTTTCTTAATTCTTTTGCAGTTGTTTTTTTCTCTTTTATTTAAGGTGTATTTCCTTCTTCTTGTCTTTAAGGGCTTACACCTTTTGTAATTTTCGTTCTGGGCTTAATTCTCTCTCTCTCTCTCTCTCTCTGTCTCTCTCTCTCTCTCTCTCTCTCTCTCTCTCTCTCTCTCTCTCTCTCTCTCTCTCTCTCTGTGTGTGTGTGTGTGTGTGTCTGTCAATCTCTCTCTGTTTCTCTCTCTCTCTCTCCCTCTGTGTGTGTGTGTCTCTTTCTCTCTCTGTGAGTCAATCTCTCTCTGTGTTTCTCTCTCTCTCTCTCTCTTTCGGAGTGTAATCCTGGTCTTTTTGTCTTTAGGAATGTTTCTTTCTTTCTTTCTCTCTTCTCTTTTGAGACTTGTCCGTTTTTTCGTTCTTCTTCTAAGGGTTTTTTCCTTTTTTGCTGCCTTCTTCCTCTTATTACTATTATTATCATTATTATTATTATTGTTATCATTATTATCATCATTATCATTGTTATTCATTATCATTATAATAATCATTACTCTTCTTCTCCCTCTCCCTCCTTCTCCCTCTATCTCTCCCTCTCCTTCTCTTCCTCCTCATCCACCTCTTCCTTCCTTTCTTACATTAGTCATACTTACGCATTAGACGAGAAAACATAAACAATAGACGAAAAGAAATCCCACGCATAACATGCTCTTTATAATATATAATAAGCGCATTATAATATATATATTATTTTTAATATATAATGTGCGCATTATAATATATATATTATTTTTAATATATGATGTGCGCATTGATATATACTCTTTATGATATATAATACGCTTTTTATAATATATAATGTGCACATTACAATATGCTCTTTATGATATATAATACACTCTTTATAATATATGATGTGCGCATTATAATATATATATATATTTTTTAATATATGACGTGCGCATTAATATATACTCTTTATAATATATAATCCATCTCTTATATATGATATGCGTATTATAACATGATATTTATAATACATAACACACTCTTAATGATATATAATGTGCGCATTAATATATACTCTTCCTAATACATAATACGCCTCTTAATAATATATAACGTGCGCATTAATATATACTCTTTCTAATACATAATACGCCTCTTAATAATATATAATGTGCGCATTATAATAACCTCTTTATAAAGAGTCACTTAAAAACACGAGAACAAGTGCATGTGGAGAATGCATTACGACTTGCCCGCTGGACCTGTTCCTGCGCAAATTAAAAGCAGCTGAGGAAAGTGTGGTAAAAATAAGAAGAGAGAAAAAAAGGGAAAAGAGATAAGCACACACAAGCGCACACACACACACACACACACACACACACACACGAAATTACTTAGCATATGTGATTTCCTCCTTTCCTTTTTAATATCCTCGTCATATATATATATATATATATATATATATATATATATATATATATATGTGTGTGTGTGTGTGTGTGTGTGTGTATGTGTATATGTGTATATGTATATATGTATATGTATATATATATATATATATATATATATATATATATATATATATATATATATATATATATATACATAAATATGTGTATGTAGAAAAAAAAGATTGTAGACACACATACAAACACAAATACACACACAAACACAAATACACACATACATACACAAACAAACACACATACACAAACAAACACACATACACACCCAAACACACAAACAAACACACACAAACAAACAAACACACACGCAGACAGAGATATCCAAATGTGCATAAACATAAACGCGAGAGCCGCTGGTCAGCCAAGCGTCAGCCAGCGGTTAGCTAAGTGACTGCACAAGCAGATTCGCTTGACTGCTACCTCGTCTTGGCCAAAACCTTCTGCTTTCGTCTTGGGCAGATTATGGTGTTTTTGTTGTTTTTGTTATTGTTTTTTTTATTGGTTGTGGTTGTGGGGGTGGTGGTGGAGGTGAGGGTGAGGGTGAGGGTGGGGGTTGTGGTGGTGATTGTGATGGTGAGGGTGGTGATGTTTTCATCATTATAATTACTGTTATTAACTCTATAATCATTACATCTATTACTGTTTGTGTTGATATCATTACCATCATTGTCATTCATATCATTATCATTACCATTATCATTATTATCATTACTATCATCATTATTATCAGTATTAGTATCATTATTATTACTATCATTATCATCGTTATCATTATCATTACCATCATCATTATTACCATTACTATTATCATCATTATCATTATCAGTATCATTATCATTATATTACTATTATTATCATCATTATCCTTATCACTAGTAGTAATAGCAATTTCATAATCATAATCATTAGTAGGGGTATCATTATTGTTATTACTACTATTATTAATACTATTTATTACCGTCACTATCTTTATCATCATCCTCGTCATCATTATTCTTAAATCCTCATAATTACTATCATTAGCAATAAAAGAAAAAATAGCAATTATTATCATCCTCATTATAATGATAATAACGATAATGATAGTAATAATGATAATAAGAATGATAATGATAATAAGAATGATGATGATGATAATAATAAGAAGAATAACAATAACAATAGCAATGATAATAATAATAATAATAATAATAATAATAATAATAATAATAATAACAATAATAATGATCATAAATACAACAATAATTTTGATAACAATATCAACACCAACAATAATAATAGAAATAATTATAACAACA